>VMBQ01001065.1:0-13564 GCA_007657795.1 Dreissena rostriformis | reverse complement strand
GGAAATTCTTAATATTGAATCATAGGAGGGAAGCCCATATATTTTCATTTTTATTTTTTTATATATATATATATATATATATATATATATACCTAAATTGTAAATTTTTTCAATCCATGAAACTTCAGTGTTTGAAAAAAACGTTTTTGAAAGTATATTGCATGAATAAATGATCTAAGAAAAGTGTAATACTAGCCGGATAGGCAAAAATTTGGATATTTTTTATATGAGTATGTATTTAAATTCATTTAAATGGACTAGTATGTATATAATTGAAAACAAAAATGTGTATTTAAATATGAAATAAAAAATATTTTTTATGTTCTAACAAAGAGTTTTCTTTTTTTTTTCAAAAGGCTAAAATTCGGATATTTTTATTTTTATTTTATTTTTTTTAAACGCGTTTAAACGTTTATAATTTGAGACGAAATTGTTTACATCATTAAGAAGGCATTTAATATTTACAAGATGCATACAGTTCCATGGAAGAGTGGATATCAGACATGTGTAGAAGTAGTCCGACATTCAGGTACTGGAACATTTTGCTAAGGTGGGAACTGTTGGTATTGGCATTCATTAGATCCCTTCGCAACCGTGACCTTGCACTGTATGTCAATTCTTCAAAGCGGTTGGTTCCATTCCTTTTTCGTTCTCAACCATCAAAATTTGGCTAGATGGGTGACTGTGCATATTCGTGACATGGAACATTTGCCCGATTCTGTCAAGGAGGAGTTCGAGGTCAATGGGAATTTTGTTGTCAATAAGAGAAAGAAACGCTTTTCAAGTATGTCCATTCATAAGGCGCACGAACAAAAAAACGAAATGGTCAAGGGTTCTGGGGGGCTGTAGGCCTTACCGACCATACGACGGCGTTCAAAAAGTGGATGATAGCAGGACCCGAACAAGCATGGATTATCAATGAATTTGAAGGTCTAGAAATGCAGAAAGACCCTGGATATCACCACGAAGAAACCAGAAATCATCAAGTAAAGTTCCAAGAGAAAACAACTAGTCTTATTGCGAAATTGGAGGAAAAGGGAAGCCCATTTCTTGAAACAGGAAAAGAGTTACTAACGATAGACACCCATGACGTTTGTATTGGAAATATAGTGCAATCCATTTCTACATTGGAGAAAGTTGGACAGAAGCAAAATCATGATTTTGTAAAAGCTGTCTTAGAAGACAACACAAAACCATTTCAATCACCAATTACGAGGAACAACTTGACACGTATGCAGTAGGTCAGAAGCCTAAGCGCGACAAACAAAAAGACAAACTTGCAATGGTGAAGAAAGAATCTGAATTGTTCTCTCGTTTATATATAGCTACATGTAATAGCAGCAGAGATGGAGATTATAATAAGTTCTTCGAGCATGAAAATGACAAGTTTCCTTCTTCAATCTCGGATGAAGGGAGACTTTACCATAGCTTTAAATCAGACATTCTTGATAGCTTTTCAAAAGCATCAATAGTCCCTGACACATTTGATGTGACGGCAATTGATGGAGCAGCCATTGTCAATATGCTTGAAGATCCAAAGCTATTGACATGTGAAAAATATGCTGAAAAATTATTCATCCAATATATATCAAGGCAAGCTGAGAGATCAACTCGAACTGATATAGTATTTGATCGATATTTTGAGACCATTCTAAAAGCTGGGGAAAGAGAAAACAGAGGAACTGGAAAAAGGAGAAAGGTATTCGGATCAAACAAGCTGCCTGAATGGAAGCCATTTCTCAGAAATTCTGACAACAAAGAAGAGCTGTTTCAGTTCTTGACAAGTCGTGTAATAGAGCATGAATGGCCAGCAGACAAAGTGATAGTATCTACGGCTTCATCTAGTGTTTTGTCAAACACGAACATTCAAATGGCGGAATGTGACAACGAGGAGGCCGATACCAGACTTGTGTTGCATTCGAAAGATGCCATAACGAGGGGACATAAAATATGTCAAATCAGAACCGTCGATAGTGAAGTGGTCGTCATTCTGGTAGGGATTCTTCATCGGTTCAAACATTTCAGCTCCGATTGCCAGTTATGGGTCGGTTTTGGTTAAGGTAACCACTTCTGTTTCTACAATATAAATCAGATTGTTTCTGAACTGGGAGAAGACACTGCTGTAGCCCTACCAATGGTACATGCACTATCTGGTTGCGATACGACGTCTGCATTCCGCAATAAGGGCAAGAAGTCAATATAAGAAGGTTTGATGCTCGTTAATGATGCCACACATGTGTTGCACAGTGTTGAAAATAACCCATTCTGTGAAACTGAAGAAATCCATCTCGCAGTCGAGAAAATTGTCATCACAGCTTACGACAAAACAGCAATGTCGTTACAAAACATCAACGCTGTACGCAAGTACCTTTTTACAAAGAAAAACAGGCGGATAGAAAATATACCACCAACACAAAGTGCCCTCAAACAACACACTAGAAGAGCAATCCTGCAATCCATTATTTGGTACTCGTGTCTGAACACCCAAGTGAACGTCCAGTCACCAGCATCGTTCGGTTGGCAGTCTGATCCTGAAACAGATGTATGGATGCCACTCTGGACAGACCAGCCATTGGCTGTGAAGGCGTTGAAGGAACTTACAAGGTGTTCGTGCAAGACAGACTGCAGCAGCAATCGTAAATGTTCATGTTCGACTGCCAAGCTTAAATGCTCGGCTAGCTGTCGCTGCTCATGTGATATATGATTTATGAGAAAAGGACCTATGTTTATATAACCAATGTATGACAAATTAATAAGTATTTTAAGCATACTTTTAATGAGAAACTCAATGTCAATTGATATACAGGAACATTAACTTTAAAATGTTATACATTCTGGTGACTGATTACTAGCACATTAGCATTTCTCTGATAATGATATTTAAACTCCACGATGTGATGGATTTTAAGCATCTGTGATACGTTTTCAGATTATCTGTGATGAGTACATCTTAAAGGATTTGTAATAATAGTGGTGATGCTTTTGTGATATATGCGAAAGATGGTTTATTTGTGATAAGTATATTTTGAAGGATTTGTAATAATAGTGATGATGCTTTTGTGATATATGCGAAAGATGGTTTATCTGTGATAAGTATATTTTGAATGATTTGCAATGACAGGGATGATGCTTTTGTGATAATAATTATATGCGAAAGATTGTATATCTGTGAAACGTATATTTTGAAGTATTTGCAGTGACAGTGATGATGCTTTTGTGATATATGCGAAAGATGGTATATCTGTGATAAGTGTATTTTGAAGGATTTGTAATAATAGTGAAGATGCTTTTGTGTTATATGCGAAAGATGGTTTATCTGTGATAAGTATATCTTGAAGGATTTGTAATAATATTAATAATGCTTTTGTGATATATGCGAAAGATGGTTTATCTGAAATAAGTATATTTTGAAGGATTTGCAATAACAGTGATGATGTTTTTGTGATATTTGCGAATTTCCGAACATGGTTTTGTCTCTTATAATATATTGTGATTATCTTACAATGTTCACAAACTTAAATAGTAATGTTTTGATATACATGAATTATACAAATCCACATTGTAATCAGTTGCCTCCAATGTCAGAGTTAAAAGTGTTTATCTGGTAACATATTGAATTATTTCTTGAACAGTTTGTAAATGATACAATTTTGTGATGTTTATAAGTTTAGTTACAATTAACACTTATGAATGTATGTGATTTAATGCTTTACAACAGTTAAATATTTTTGATAATATATTATAAATTGATTAAGATGTGATAAAGTTTAATTATATTCTATAATTCTGTGATATAAGTGTGATTACAGGAATCACATTTTTACAGGAATCACATTTGTTGATGATATTTCTGAAATTATTGTGATACAATTTGAAACGATGAAAACACCTAATGACTTCTGTCTCTAGATTATTTTGTATACATGTGAAGAAGTTTTGAATGATATGTCATTACATTTATGTACGTCTGACAGTTACAAGTTGTTTTTACACATTATTTTCTATTAATATGAAATGCAATAAATGTTCTCTGAATTGACATTCAACAGTTATAAGTTGTTTATAAATACAAATTGTTTTCTATTGCTGTAAACTGCAATAAACGTTCTCTGAATTGACATTTAACTTGAGCTTTGAACCTACAGTATATATTTGCAAGTTTCTACTTCTGAGAATATGAAAGTATGTTTGACCCTTCAGACTGACCTTGACCTTGAGGTAAGGTGGTGTAATTGGCAATTTGTAATAGTAATAGGGCATTGTTCAATGACATGCCAAGTTATATCAAAATGTCCCCACGTGTTAAAAAAGATATAAAGTATATTTGTAGATAGTAAACATTTTTCAAAAT
Source organism: Dreissena rostriformis (assembly GCA_007657795.1). Lineage (NCBI taxonomy): Eukaryota > Metazoa > Mollusca > Bivalvia > Myida > Dreissenidae > Dreissena > Dreissena rostriformis. The sequence continues at coordinate 9,213 of VMBQ01001065.1, read as the reverse complement.
TGCCCAATGCCATGGAAACGATTATTTTGAAACTTTATAATTGCACTACTCTGATGTTGTTTCTTCTATTGAAGCGTATTTAAATGTGTTTTATGTGTTGACAATTATTATAAGAATCTTTTGAAGAAAAAAAGCACGCTGAACTATAGTACCAAAAATCATAAAAATAGTGAATATTTTACCTTTTATCGCTTAATTTGTGACCTTTTGACCCCGACTGATGACCCTTACCTGAACATACCCAAACAAATATTTAATTTAGGGTCACCAATGTAGGACACATGCGTATTTACAAATTATTTCTAAAAAAGGTTTCAATTTATTGCACAAAAATATAACAAAAATGTCTTAAAACCAAAAAAATATCCAAAATATTGACCTTTGACCTCTGACTGTGACCTTGACATCATGAATTTACATACATATGCATATTATCGTCATGGCTAGTATATTGTACAGATACATGCTAAGTTTCATGAATATATTTCCATTAGTTTAAAACAATATTAGGCAACACTTTGACTAGTGGTAAATTCAAATTTTAACCACACTGTTGCCATGGAAACGCTGATTTAAGTGCTTTATAGATGTACCCTAATGCTGCGCCCATCTTTATTTACATCGCCATACCATACACTTTGATATCTGAAAGTATCTTTCCAGTGTAAAACAGGTAACACAATTTTGAAAATGTTCCGCTACTAAAAGTGATGTAAGCGATTCACTTTCAAAACTAAATTTGAATTGACTTACCATTAACTCATTATTGAATCAAAGCGAAATGTGTTTTCGTCTAGTTTCATGAGACTTATGCACTATTCTTAAACTTGAAATAATATTGTTTTTAATCACACATCACACACAAAGAAGGTACTGAAACTGTGTAACAAGTGGCGTTGTACCGACTTGGTATGACTAAACTGCTGTTAAAATGGGAAAGTAACACAAACAGAAACATAAATCTCACAAAAGATCTGATGAAGAAAGACATCTAATTAACTGCGTATTGTTTTAACAATATCTTAATAACTTTGTGAAATATACTGACGTCTGTCGCTGTGTTGTTTGCAATGAAATTATACATGTACGGTGTGTACTGTATATTGATAAAAGTTGATAAGAACATTATTGTATTCCATTAATGATCGATTCTAATAGAGAAGTGTTCTGACGAGGGAACAGTTCACTTGCCTTTGTAAATTACAGAATAATACACACACATTTTAAACATGTATTATGTGTTATTTTGAATAGATATATAAACACATGTAAGATCAATTGTCAACAATAAATTGTTACTTGTAACCGCCGAATTATGATGAGTTTATTTATCAGAAGTTTAATTCCCAATTAAGCCAGGCACAAACGCGTTACATTTTCAAGTAATGTTTGTGAATATGTCATATATGTTATTGTTTTATAAATGTTTAAACCTACCTTATCAATGCAACAACGTCTAAGTTTTGCTTAAACCAAACAACAAATCAAAACGGTTGATACACATTTTTACTTTAATATTTATACCAAAGAAAACATATATATATATATATATATATATATATATTTGTCATTGGATTACCATTCATTAAGCCATTATAGCTATTGCGATGCTTTTAAAAGCTCATATCTTAAAGCACTCTTATTTCACCATGGTTATAAGCTAGTAATTTGAGAAAGTGAACGAGTTCGCGGTGCTGTGCAAATCAATATGTATATATGTACATTAAATTTAATGTTATTTATATGTATGCAATTTTTTCTAAACCGAAATGCCCGTTGCACACAAGTTTGTCCTGTCATCGGTTTTAAAAGAAGGAAATATCGATAATAAACAACCCACTGCTCTGCGAGCGAAACGCATGAATATATCGAGTTGTTCACTCATGGGCCCGTTTTCTCAAACCGATTCTTAGATTGAAAACATTACGAAAATAATATAATACAGTTTACTATAACATGGAATTAAACAACTTCAACAACGTGTACACCATTTTTCAGTATGAAAAAAATGTTTTTTGACAATAAGCAACATTTTTATCTTGCATATATGTACACGCTTTACATACTGTTCTTGGTTCTATATGCTAAAGTCTAAAATTGGTTTAGGAATACATGTAAAAGACGGACTGCTGAATAAAAGAGTATGTTTTACGCCAACAGTTAAACACTTCAATATGTATATTCGGACCATGAGGATGTCAGTTGGATAACAATATTGTAATAACGAATACTGTTTCTGAAAATATTATTTGTTTCTATGAGTTGCTTTGAAAATTTTAGTTTTTGGTGAGGGTCATCACAATCTGTTCCTAATTTTATCCCATGTAAAAGAACACATTGAATGTACTGCTATTCAATTTCTTTCAATCTAGGATTTAAAAATTAATTCTGAATCAGTTGAAACGAAAATGCATTGTCTACTTTGTTTTTAACTAATGTACGGAACAAACACGGATAAGTACACACTATACAACCCCATTTTAAAACATTTGATGTTAGCCCAAGCGACTGGAAAATCATATTCGATATTTATTGGTCATTCTAAATTTTCTTAAGATTAATTTCAATTAACTGAAAAAGATGAATACCACATGCCACCATACAAGCTGTTATAGCTTGTGGATCACAAAAAGATCGGCTCACATACACATGTGTTTATTTTCACTGTTTTATTACATTCATCTTTTTTTTTAAACAATGATTTTTGCACCTAAAAAATATATACCAGCTTACAAATGAAAATGTGTGCTAGAATGTAAATTGTACGATGGTTATTAGTAAACAGAGAACAGTCATCCAAACATGTATAAGTCAAGTGTGTTTAGTATTGAGCCCAGCATCCAATTTTGAGCAATCATTCATCCCTGGAATAATATAAGGTTTCATTAAATGGAGTGAGCGTATACTAAAAATCATTAAAACGTCTACACGGTTGTACACCTTGTCGCGTTGTTTAAAAGTGTCTGGAATGCATGCAACTTCGTGTAATGAATATTTGCAAGCCGAAACAATGTGTAAATATATTTTATCAAAGGCGAAAGTTAAGTATAGTCGACTGAATCAGATACAAATGTCACCCTATCAACGTTGCACTGTTGCAAAGTAAATGCAAAAATCTTAGACGTAGACAACGATAATACTGAAGTTAAAGTGTTTGGTATATGCTGGTTATCTATTGTTTTTTAGTAAAATCGTTACAGTTGCATCCGTGTTTAGCGCTTTATTTGCAAAAGCAGCTTTATTTAAATATTTTTTTTAAATAATCATTCTCGACATTTCTCGGAGCCGTCGATATCTGCAATTGCGTGTCTTTTTGTATAAACGAGGTCGTACCATAAAGTATCAACAATTCTGTCTAATTTTTATATGCATTTTTAGTTCCTGGCGGACGAGACAAAATTTAATTTTTAGTTTCTGAGTTTCTGTTTTATTGCGCAATACCAGTTGGTGCTTTTCATTCTTCGAAGGAAATATATTTTGAGATCGTTTGAATGTTGTCATAAGTAGTAGTTCGGACCCAGTTACAACAAAGTAATGGGTGTATAGTGGTATCTGAATCTGACATCATCCGTTTGTGTTTAAACTAACGTATACGTACTCTCGTCGGAAATATGCATGTGTCTAATAGGTTCATACCAACAAATCATACGATAAAAGCTCACAGAAACAGTAACGTTATTCTCAATTTTAAAGCGAATCAATATTTTAGTTAAGGGTTCCAAATATAGATATGACTTCTAAATATTGAGTTGTACACTATGTCTATACAAGTAAGGCAAAAAATAGGTTTTATTTTCTTCTCCTGTAATAATACAAAGTAAGCTGTTTCAAACTGCATAATTATCGTTTCTAAGTCCATATTGCTTGCTTTAGGTCTGTAGTTTATCTCTTGATTGAAAGTAAAGTGATTAAATAAGTATCAAAATGACTACTGAGATACATACACCTTCAGGTAAAATTGTTAAGCTCAAATCAATGCTGGTAAGGAAATGATTGTACCAGTATGTGAAACGCAGAAAACGCATTTAACGTTACTGCTGACATAAACAAGGCCTTTAGTTGCGGAGATAAACTGTACTTAATATCAATAATCTACAGCCGCATATAAATTGAAACTTGTTACTAATAGATTGTATAAACTTTATATTTGGCTTCATTATGAGGCAAAACAATGTTTCTTGATATACTCGTACTTTAACTGTTTATTACATGATTTAATAATACAGAGATGTCCGCGTCTTCCATATGGCGGATGACCAAGAAATTGTAAGGTATATATCGTATTTTGGATAAATAGGTGTAAGTAAACTTACTGCTTATTTAGGAAGGGTTTCATGAACTACAACCATAATTGCCTAAATGATTTGCATGGTTAACATACGTAGATATAAACAACTTATATATTACCTGCTGTAATCGAACGTTAATGAAGGCCTACAGGGATTGAGGCACACATCCCTGCTCTAGTTTTCTAAAATATGAAAAGTTCCGTCTGCAGTGTTTATACAAACGGGAAGGGGGGCTGTGACACACTTTGTATAACTAGTACATTTAGGTCTTCAAAATATGTACATGCAAGATAATGCAACGAATTTAAAACGCTTAGTAAGCAAATTATGATTATAAAAGAATACTTCTACTTGACTCCTTTTGAGATTATAACGACACTCATTTTGTTATATTGCTAACACAAATAATCAATAGAATTAATATAAAGACAATGCATGATAGTGTCATTACATTTGGCTACAATAACGTAATTGAACACATACACTTTGTTGAAACTAGAGGTGCATTATATTGTTTGTCTAGTTTATATATGTAAATTTTCAAGGAAAGGTTAAATATTCAAAAACGCCTGCAAACCGGGCACCATATGCTCCCCGCACCAAAATAAAGACGTACTTTTCTCTACTCTAATTTAAATTACAGACCTACATGCTTTTAGCAGCTGTAAAGTTTGTTTTAATGATTATCAATCTGCTCCAGCAATCCGTTGTATGTATGTGCTGCGACATAAGTCGCCAGAGATGAAAGAACACCTTACATTATACTTTTGTGCCCACTGGAGTGTATTGTGATTCGCAGAATCATATATTGCCTGTACTGCATAATTTGGGTATGTATGTATGCATTTCCTTGAATTAATTAGAATTGTTCATTATGATCTGGCATTCTTTTATTTAAAGGCGTATAATCATTTCGTATACAATACAAAACACTATGTAGAAGAATCATCAATGCAAAACAAGACTTGATAAAAAAAACTATGAACACTAACTTTATTAGTGCATGACTTAAGACTTTTAAACGGTTAAACATATAAATTCGCGTCGTGTATTGAAATTACTTGTGAATTTGTATTATATGATAATAAATTTAGCTTTAGAAATAGCGTCATTATATCTAGAAAAGTGCAATATATAATTGCATCATGTCGTATGTTTACTTCCTAAAAGCCTTTTTATGATAAAAATGCACCAAGCGTTACCTAAATTGTTTTAAATTATCCGTTTTCGCAGAATACAATGCTCCATATATGCAGGATTCATGATAAATACAATTTTTCATAATCGTTTATCAAAAGTGTCTCTGTGTTTTTTGTATAAACATTAGAGCGCAAGCATATCTGTTAATAACTCTGTGGAAATAGTTTATGTCCAAAGTTATCATTTGAGGTTATTTGATTAAAGGCTTGTCATCAATTGCCTATACAAAACAGGAATACACAAAACACAAAACAACTTGATTAAACTGGAAACACCGCCTTTGATAAGAGCTAATGGAAACTTATGTATTTTAAGGAGGTAAAATGCCTACACTTATGATTGTATTTTGGGGTATTTAAATAACGCGTTATTTCATCATAACACATACATTGGATGTACATGCGCAACCGTCGAATTAATGTCGATGTAGTAAAATAATAAGGAAATAAGAGCAACATGGCATTTTCTTATATCATAAATACGCATCAGGATCCTAATTGACAATGCTTTGTTATAATTCTACTTCATTGAATGTATCGTTCACAATTCATAAACTAGATTCTTGTTGACAATAGACAGTTCTGTGTGTATGTGTTTCATTAGCATATGTCATGTGAGCACATGCGACAACCTGACTGTGTAATTTGTATCTCCCCTTAGTAGGTTATATGCATGCTTAATTGAATGTTAGCACGTGATAAATATAGTGTTTGGTCATTACAACGGTTATACGTAAAACATTAAGAAATTTACAGTTATATATCAGGCAAACAATAATTGAAATAATGCTCGGTTACTGATTGTGTCCAGAAATTACAATGGTACTTTTAAATCATGGCTAATCTAAAACATGGAAGACAGTTTTGTTTCGTTAACCATTATATAAACATTTTCCTGCTATGGAGTTTACCATAATTAGAAAGTGCATAAAAACGCATTTCGCTGTGTGTATCAACAGAATTTAAACATGCACAATACTTTGCCTCCAAAGCACAGCCATTAATTTTCCATTGCATTGGTAAATATCAATATTCCGAAGTGCTTGCAACATGGATGTCCGCTGTAAACATTTCAGACATGAATGTGATGCCACTTATACTTGTTTATATAGGATAGTGCATTTTTGCTATAGATATTGTGTTTCATACAAATGTTATAATTCTGCATTAAAACAAAGTAACAAACATATATGATACCCTTCATTTTAAGATTGGAAGAAACGGATCTAATTAATTGCTTCACACTTATATTTGTTTCATATAAATTGGCACAGTATCAAAACCTATTTCACCATTAAATTAGTATGAAATTAACGTACTCGTATAAGATAAATAAAACTTATTTGGAGTTTGCTAGTGCCTACATTTAGCGCTTTCGGTATGTATGTGTGCTTCCGAAAAATCACAAATACCAAATGCATTTTACTGGGCCTTTCACCCAGTTATTTGAACAAGTTCATGCCCTCAGAGACAATCGTATTTAACAGGATACACATGTTAAATCAAACAAACGGTCACGAACTGTCAAGATTTGGGGAACCTAATCGTAATATGATCTGTACGCATTGATGAAATTCGCGCGTATAAAGCCCAAACCAAACAACGCTATAGATCTACGTAAACAAATTCATTTCAATGAATCGATATGCAAGATTGATTCCCAAGGTAAGAAAAACAAAATAATGGTTGTTAACCGTTAATACCTCATTTCACATTTTTTACTCCAACCAAATGTTTCTTAATCGGTAAGAATAACATCCCATCGAATTAAGTATTTATAAAGTGATGTAGGCGATTCACTGAAAAAACTAAATTTGCTTGTTAAAGTATTAAATATTGAATCAATGCATTATGTGTTTTTGTCTTGTTTCGTTAGTCTTGTTGCACTTATCTAAGACATGAGTTACACTGATTTTTAATAACACATCACATATGTGGACTTAAATAACACTGTAAAACCCGAAGCTTTGGTATGACTGAACTACTGCAAAAAAGTTTAATACCTTACAACAAACGTAACATAAAATCTCTTAAAAGGGATCAGATGATTAAAGACATCTTATTACCTATGTACTCCTGTATAAACATCTCATTTTAACTATGTCCTCAAAAATAGCGTCTGCCTCTTTGTTGTTCGCAATATAATTAAACATATAGGTATGGTGCGTACTGTATATCGATATAAGTGGACACGAAAATTATTGTATGCAGACAATTGATGGAGCCATGTATACACTAAAGTGACTTTACTAAATTGAACGTTTCCATGTACATGTCTGCAGGTAACGTGAGTGGTGTGATTAAGATTGACCTACATCCTCTAATTCTGATACTATAATAAATCCAAATGGCTCGTAATAAACTCGTGTTCTTGTATAAACATTCCATTCAATAATCTATTAACCGAATTGAAACTGAATTTCATCTCATAGCCTCAATCTTTTTAAAAAGGAAACTGCATGAATTTCAACTCTTTGCGATAGGACATGAAAAACACGCAAATAGTAGGTCCAGTAGAGATCAAATGCATCAGCGCATTCTCTGGTACATTGTTTTTCCATGCTTGATTTGATTGATTTTACGTCAATCTTTAACGACCGGGAGGAGAGCATTTATATATAAAAGAAGCATGTCTTTATTTTGAGCAAAACCACTTCGAGATACAATTTTCTTTTCTATCATTGATCATGTAAATACGAAAATTCAAATCTAAGTGCGTTAAGTTCGTATAGTATTGAACTCATTTGCAAACTTTTCGCACTCATAACTAGTCTATCAGCCAGATGGGTTGGGGTGTACCACTCAGGGGGGCAAAACAACACCTATCTTACTTGATTGTATACTCAATATAAAGAAACAAAATGTGTGATAACAATCTCAGTTGGGCAGCTATAAGTTATTATTGCGCTGTTTCTATGGCAACCGTCAGGCTTTGACTAAATAGCTAGTTTAGCTAGTATAATTCTCAAATATTTCTTCAAAATTGGTTATAGAAAAAAAAAGTTTGGTGTTAAAATGAAGATTATGATTATTACCTAGTATGATCTGCAGTTGGATATGCAAATTAGTACATTTGCATATCTATGAATATTAATGAAATTTCAAGAAAAGTTCCTAAAAACTAGAGAACCTCCAAAATAGCAGGGTCAATATACACTTTGACCCCCAAAAATTGCTATAAAAAGTATTTTAAATGATCATGGTAGGGTAGAAGGTCCTTAAAAACATATCAAAAGTTTACCCCAATCGGACCTCCGGAAAGTTTTTTTTTTTCAAGATGGCCGCCAAGACCTATAAATGATCATAACTATGTATCTATCCAATCAAATTTGATGAATTTGGTGTCTATACCTAGGTTTCAAGGGGTAAAGAACACATAATGATCATCAGAAATTGTTTAAGTTTAATATAGTACACACAAATCCAACATGGCGTCAAAACTGGCCGCCAAGATGGCCGCCAAAACCTATTTATGATCATAACTATGTAACTATCAACTTAAATTTGATAAATTTGGTGTCTATACCCAGGTTTCAGGGGTCAAAGAACACATTAATATCATCAGATAAAGTGTAAGTTAATTATGTTACACAGAAATCCAACATGGCGTCCAAAAAGTCCGCCAAGATGGCCGAAAAGATGGTCGCCAAAACCTATTAATGATCATACCTATGTAAATATCCACTTGAATTTGACGATTTTGGTGTCTATACATAGGTTTCAGG
>VMBQ01001064.1:41384-206129 GCA_007657795.1 Dreissena rostriformis | reverse complement strand
TTAATTCCAATAAGCATCCGACAACTGTCTTCGAATACTACATTCAAAATAAAACTTAAAGAATACCTACAAACAAATGTTAATACTTTGTTGTGATGTGTTTGATGTGATTTATTTTGAAGATTGATTTTTGTATCATATTTTGCATATTTTGTATTATCAATGACGACTTCGTCGGCGTCCACGTCGTCGGAATTGATAAGGAAGTTATTATGACATTTAACTGTATAGTTCATTTTTTTCCCTTGTTTGTTCGTATGCGTGTTTCAAAATATATACTTGTGTTATGTTACTGAAAAACACATTGTAACACAGAAATTATTTCTTCTTCATGAAAAAAAGTTATTATTATTATTATTATATCGAACACTTGTGCGGAAAGGACATGTTGGAAAATCGGATAAATTGGTTCCCCTGAGGCAATCCCCTCGTAAGCACTAATCTTTCATTCCCTAAAAAGTTCAAGTCTGAAAAAGGACCCCGTCTACCCCCTCCATATCAGGTCGAATCCCGGATATTCGTAACCACGGACAATCGTTCCTACGCTTATCTTTGCTAGGCGGACATTCGTTCCTACATTGTTTTGACAACCCGGACATTCGTTCCTACGTTGTTTTGGCAACCCGGACATCCGTTCCTACATTGTTTTGACAACCCGGACATTCGTTTCTACGTTGTTTAGGCGTTTGTATGAAAGAAAGATGCAGCTGATACGTTGTTCTTAAATTTTATCGTGCCTTAGAAATATTTAACAGCCACCACATTCATCATCATTTCATTTTTCATCATCGAAATCATAAGCATGAATATAACCATCATCATCATTGTCATCTTATTAAAAAAGATAATTAATGTTAGTAAGTCCAACCTGAAAACAAACATGATTGCACTGCTGGATGGGTCTGTACACGAGGTTATATCGGTAATTCTTCATACAAATAAGCATATAGTATCGCTACAATTATATCGCTAGCGATATACGAACTAGTCAATGGTTTAACGATATATATGTACGTTTCATCGTGTATAGTTTGTATAATTAATTAAATAAGCAGTTTTGTTTTAAAGGCTATTAATTCCATGATATGTATAGTTGCGTTGGTATCATGCAATAAAGAAAAAAATTGACAAAGCATTTAATTAAAGATAATCAGGCAAGATGTGTTGAATAAAATAAAAGTAACTGCCACAACTCACAATGACATTTTGGCAAACACAATCATACTGTTACAAGTAAGAAGGAACAAACACACATCTTATTGTGTAAAACTTAGTAGAAAATTGAAAAGTGCTACTAAGGAAGTGTAATTTTGCAATTCGGTATACGGAATGTAATGAAGTATAATTTGACAAGAATTGTCCTCCACAAAAAATATCTGTTTGTGTTTTTATAACATACTATTACATGTATATTATAATATAATATTGTTAATAATACAACATAAAATCAGATATTTAATAAAAATGTGTTGCCGAACTATGCGGTAGGTGGGGTGAAAGATTATGTGAAAAAATAAGTAAACATGCATACGTATTACAGTTGTTAAATAATGAACTGATAATATTGTATAATATATAAAACGTCCTGATTAATAACACTATGTAGCGCTAATTATTGCACTATGTTTTTGACACTATCAAATATACATAGAGATGTTAGTGCAGCACTGAAAACTTTAAATCAATATATTTTCATCCAATATATACATGCAGACACATTGAATAAACTGCCATGTGAATATTGATGTGTATGATGCTTTATCTACTTCATATGGAGGTCATAACACGAATTTCATGGTTGTATGTATGTATTTCTTTTGACCTTGTAGTCATGGATAACCCATAAAAGTGCAAGCACTTATTTCCAATGGGGTCCTTTGGTTTTTGCTGAAGAGACAGCAAGCAGAAGAGACAGTAATGAGATATACAAGGAATCCGGGTGCGATACCCTAGCTCTTTGCGAATAGATCCCTTGGTTCTTTTACGTGCTCAGTGTATAGCACCGATACACGCGATTATTACCTGGGTTTCATACCAGTACATCTCTAGATTGGGTGGGAAACAATTTCCAATGCCCCGGCCAGGGATTGGACCGGGAACCTCTGGAACGGTAGAACAGAGTGTTAACACTCGACTACCGCACCACCCCAACTAACGCACCACCCGGAAAGTAAGATTTTAAGTTAATACTGTACGTACAACTATTTAACTATTTGGATGTAGTTAATGTTTCGTTACTTGCGCTAAATTATAAGGAAAGGATCGAGTGTACAATTGTGTGTATCCTTCATTGGACCTTGCATGTGGAAATAAATGTTTTAGGTTTCTTGGTCAGTCGCGATTCAGTAAATCATTGCTAGTGTGTATGGATTGTTTGCACGAGGCGTTTAGGGCCTTGAATAACGGGTGCAACATTTGAATACTATCTCTATGTTCACACTTCTGTAATGGGTTACATGACGGTTATTTTACCATGGTGAATAACATATGCAGCAACGCACACCCGACTAAATCATTTTAAACGCGGACCACCGCATCGGATGTTGAATGCATTACGTTATTTTGGATTTAAAATCAAACTGTGTGTCGTGTTCTGATAAATCTGGGCATAATTGTGCGTAAATTGTCATCCCAGATTAGCCTGTGCAGTCAGCACAGGCTAATCAGGGAAGACAATTTCCACTTTTATGATTTTGTTCGTTTAAATGATGTCTCTTCTTAGCGAAAATCCAGTTTAGGCGGAAAGTGTCGTCCCTGATTAGCCTGTGCGGACTGCACAGGCTAATCTGGGACGACACTTTACGCACATGCATTATGCCCAGNTGTAGACAAGTCACAAATATGTTATAGCAAAAGAAAATATGTTCATATCTAATATACTCTCAGCATGTAGACAAGTTATTATTATTATTATTATTATACCATATTTGTATAGCGCTCTTTTCACACATAATTGTGCGTTCAAAAGCGCTTCACATGAAATTACATGACATAATTCAGTATAAAATACAACGCAACCATATAACAAGATGTATAAACATAATAGGTAAAATATACAACACGATTGAAGGAAATCATCTAAAAGTACTAGAATTAAAAATCAATTGATGTACATTCCATAGATAAAACAGACCCTTAAACAGAGCATTTTACACGCAGATAGTTGTTAAAACGCGCATAAAAGGGGTAAACAATATGTTCTTACTGGTAAAACATGAAATCATGAAATCAGCTAAAACAAAGAATATTAAAATGAGAAGACATGACAAGTGTGCGAGACATTCCTCAGTCACAAGTTCACAGAACTGCGCACACTTTATTTACACGATGTTCAAGATAATAGCAATAGGTGTTGTTCGCTTCGTCTCGGTCCTTCAAATGCCAGAGTTGAACCCGCATCGTCTGTCGTCAATACCGGTACACGCTAAAATCCGCACTACTCGTCTGGTCTACGTCCCGTCTTCTCTCGGCTCGGTACGGATCGGGGGCAAAGTCACAACACTCCCCCCGACTTTATTGAAGAAGGCCGCTGGACAGGATAGATGACTAGTAACGAGATGATGCCGGTATACTAAAACAGACGATTATCTTCAAACATTCAGGCATTCTATACGGAATCAATTCACATGACAGTTGTCGATGCAGATTTGTTAATGATCCGGTCTCAGTGAATATGCTTTTACACTCTGAACATAACAACAGCAATAGGCATAATCGAAATTGAAATCCTTAAAAAAAAGAGATAAACCATAATTTAAGGTATTACGTGAATTCCATGCATTCAATGTGTAGTTGTTTATGTTTGTTTTTAATCAACTGGGTATACGCTTAAATGTCATTGTAAGAGTCTTTTATGAAAAACCAAAATAGTAGCCATCATAATGTTATTAATAACTAAATCAGCAATATTAAGCAACACAATAACTCATAATCACTAACGCATGTTCTTTTTGGCTCTCCTCTGACATGCAGCAACGGCACAAAAATACCGTTAATCTTTTGCGCCACAGCTGTTTGAAGATGCAGTAATTAGATAGCCATTCATACTTCCAAGGTGGCGCTAACGACTTGAAGTAAAAAACAACAATGGAGAATTCTAGGGTGACAAGGCTTATATATCTTTTTCAACATATAATGATTATTTAAAATCGTAAAATGTAGTAAGATTCAACGAAGATTTAGTAATTTATTTATTCACAGCAACATACAAGCACAACCCATTTTGAGACGTTCACATCTTTATCAGTTGTGACATGATTTTTCGAAAAGCAAATCAAGTATTGTAAGTCTGCAGCTGCAAAACGGTATTTTGTTGATATATTGACATATTATAGATTATAAAGGTGCTTTGCGTGTCTGTTCTTATTGGGATAACGACACCTATGTCTGACAACAAACAGCGAGAAGAATGTTCTACTTGCATACCCGATGATATGCGGTCCCAAACGTGAGAGCACGATTCTGAAATTGATCAAACCAAATCAAGCGCGCCTATGTCCAGATGACACCGTGCTCGCCCAGTAGTTCGCACATGTGACCTGTCCATCGCAGAAGCCGCGCGTTATGTTCCCAATGGTAACTGTTTTTTAGGAATGTTGGTGAAAATTTCAACACTCTTCTCCGGTAATTTAATCAACCAGTTGACTGAGTAAAGTTATCCATTCATCATATTGACTTATGGCACATGGTCAGATCCATAATTTCCTGGAAATACGACAATTAAGACAAACGAATTAGTTGGGATGCATGCAATCCGAGACAAACTCCAAGAACATATGCTTGTGATGACAAATCTTTCTGAAACACACACATGTTTCATGCACACACCTTCCCTTTGCGTTTCCAAAGTCTTTCCAAAGTCTTTCTCCGTATATTATTTTTACATATTCACAAATCAATCATTTAAATAAAAAAAAAATCTTTCAATACAATGTCTTTTTCTGTTTTCTTTTTGCTATGCATATGTGCATTTTGACGAAATAATTATTATGCGATGTTTAGCTTAAGTCTGGAACGTCAAAACAGCATGATCGCATTAGCTCTAGCGGGGTAGTAGGGTCAGTTCGGTGAATTGACTCTGAAATTCACTTTAACGTAATAGGCATAGCAGCAGTATTTTGTATTGATGTAGAAAATCCCATAAACAGACGTAACGAATTTCCTTATTCGATTTCACGATGGATTTAATATTCATCCTTTTTATACCTTGTCATATGTTACATAGTTTGTGACATTCAGTATACGTCTATTTACCAGCTTAATGTACGCATTTAGCATTAAACGGTGTTAGTAATGTTCGCCGCAGTAGACAAATGTGTTTTAGGATTAAGTTAGGAAAATGTCCGATATTCTTGTAATCAACTGGAAACTATGCGTCCGCTTGCAAGGCACATACTGGTGGCTGGCTAAGAGCATGTATTTTACTGTATTTAACAATAAGCATAAATGATTTGCTGAATGCGTAGAATAAAGCCTACTCGATTAAGAATTAGTGTAGCATGTTGCCGTCATGGATACGCACGTGGATATCTCATATAATGGCGGAGTTTATATTGGTATTCTCGTCACATTTATAACAAAGACGAACTATACGTGTTTCGAAACATTTCCCGGGAGGTTGATGTTTATTTGAGGGTGGAATTCAAAAACCAACTCCAAGCCGTTGGTTAAAACCACCATATATAAAAACTAACCTTCATGTATTTCTGAATTAAAATCATTCAACTAACGACGTTATTAAATAGGTATAAACGTATACACATACATATTTTTTGTTGCGTGATTGATTTTTAAAATCATTTATTGGATGACTGTTAGTGTTATGGAATTGATTAATAATCGTATGATAAACGCATTTTTATAAGATTATCTGACTTGTTTGCATGCAATAAAGGGAGGTTGTGACACAATATGTACTAATTTTAGACTTGTTAAGTGCCATATGCGTGAAAGGGGTTTATTATTAAATGTATTTGAATAGAAAACTCAGATCGTATTTTAGCACTTTATGTTAAAATAACATTGTGCGATGTTTGTCTTCCACTTTATCATCTAACCACTCGATAGGTTATAAGGACTTGCAGCTGCACTCTAGTTGATAATAATGACACTCCTCTTAGTTAAAACAAGTTGACAAAGCAATTATTTATTGACATATTGTAGATAAAGTAATTGTATTCTCTATGCAGAGTTCCTGTTATCTTAAGATTCCACTTCGTGATTTTCTATGGAAAATACAATTAAAATCGCAATGGGAAATTTCACTTCTCAAATGTTTGCTGTGTATATTCATTTCCGTGGAAATTCCGATATTCTCATGTAAATTATTTAAAGATACATGTGTACAGCTGTTCGTTCAGACCATCCTTGATTACTGTAGTCGCCAGTCGGTCTGATTTAACGACCTCAATTTATTTGAAGTACGTCTTGCACGTTACCAGAAAATGTCATAAGATAAAATGCATATACTTTATTTTCGACGTATTCTCGTTGAATGTAAGATACCAATTGGAATGCAAAAGTAATCTGCATAATCAATATTCTGAAGTTTTTTATAGTTTTTCATTTGTTTCATTTTCCGAAAGCGACGATTTTGCGGATGGTAAAAGTTTACATGTTTAAGCCTTTTTTGTAGAGTGCCTCTTGTTCTATTTCGGTGTTAATGAACATTTCATTATTATACGTAAATTATATGAAAACATTTCATATATTTAATTAGCCAAGCGCAGAATAATTATAATATGCTCAATGCTTTAAATAGATTTTTAAAAATCAAATAATAATAAAATCTAAGATAGTTTTGCTTATATATTTCTGCAGGTTGAATCGTATAATAATTTAGGATTCGTGCGGTCTTACGTATGACTACACGAATTTGTCTCTGGAACTACTACAAACACTGTATTGCACAAAATGAAATTACACAAAGTAATATCTCTCAGTGCATGCCATATTTATTATATACAAAACATTTTAGATGTAAAGTTGTAACTAAGTAATGATTTATTTTTATTAATATGTATTTGAACTGCCAGCTGTACGCTGTACGATGTTTAGCAATTATCGTATTTTCTGGTGTGAACAATGATAACAATTAATATTAGATAACAGGACCCTATAACAGCGTTTCAACCGTATTTGTGGACAAGTGAACACATCCGTTAAATTTAATCGTTGCACAGCACAAAAAGTTATATTCCTCATGTAAGTGAACTACAACGACCGTTCCAATACAGTTTTAGTTTATTTGATAATACAGTAGACAATAAGCCCATGCGTAAACATGAAATGGCAATGCACTATACATAAATCAAGTCACATGTCATTCAAATTATAAACATAAAAATAAATCGGTACATTGTCAAAATAAAACAAAATATGGGGTATTATAGAGAAGCAATATAAAGCGAGAGGTGGTGAAGCTAAGCCTTGACAGTGATCAGACGTGTTTTTTTCGCTCTCGTAGCTACATGCTAAACTATGAATTTCTATTCGGAGTTTAAGGATTTTCTCTATCACAGGATGTGATCACGATATGTGTTTGGATATGGTTTTATGAGACTTAAAACAAAATTAAAAAATAAAGGTTTTGAAGCAGATTTTTGCAAAAGTATCACATTTTCGTGGTTTAAATATTATAAGTAAGTAAGTAAGTAAGTAAATATTTTATTAAAGTGACATGTGCAAACATATATAGAAATAACAACAGACAATTACAAAAAGGCATGCACCCGGCCCAAACGGGCCTATAAGTCACATAATACATGATAAAACATTAAGCATGAAAACAGTAAGCGATTCAATGGTCAGTAACATAGTCAGTATATCAAGAATTATCGATATGGTCATATCACAAATTCAGACGTCAATCAAAATATATATATTCTTCATTCTAATTAGGCAAAATATATGTGCTAAATTGTCATTAAGTTAAGTAAATTAGTATTTTCCTGCTAAATCACATTCCATAATATTTCATGTAGCGCCAATAATAGCGGCATGTAAGTTCTGACTTCAATGAAGTTACATTTGTACATAATTTGATTTTAATCAAAACTCATACTTCAAAGTGTATGTAGTGATCAAAATATTCATCCTTGTACGAAAATTCAAACTACAAGGATGAAACATGAAAACAATCTAATATTTATTGTAATATTTAAATAAAAGTGTATTCTTAATCGAGCCGAAAGATCAAGATTTACACTTCAAGAAAATAAACAATATCAAGGGTTTTAAGTATGCGACTGATGAATTCAGAACATAAAACAGTAACAAAACGCCACATGTATACTATACTAATGTGTTATACATATACTTAACATGAATGAAGTGTAACAGCAACATGCATGTAACGTTCAACGTATCTTATCAATGCTTTAATTAAAATGGTATGGCATCGACATTGATTATGATATGATTTTATAAATACAGTCATCATTCACAACAAAAATGGCTTATATTAATGGATAAACATTATAATTGCTTCATATATGGAATAAATTGCTCCTACGTTTCAAATATGAGGCTACTAAATACTTTGCTAATCTTCTGGGGTGATATTTTACAAGGTTAACAAATTTATCACAGTCTCTCATGTTCATAAATTCATCACTTGTGAGAATTTCACTAAGATAACATAGTCTTTTATCCTGGTATAAGGGACACTTCAATACAAAGTGCATTTCATCTTCAACTGAAGCAGTGTTACATAGTTTACAGAGTCTCTGTTCTGGCGCCTCACCAACATACCGCCCGGTTTCTATGCGGAGTGGCAGAATACCACATCTGAGCTGTGCGAGAAGAGACCGCTCATTTCGCTTTAAATTAAGATTAAGATACGATTCCTTTTCAAAGTCAGTCTTAAATTGGATGTACGTTCGTAATTTGGAAACCTGAGTTACTTGTAAGCGCGAATCAGTTTTATAAAGTTCAGTGATGGATTGTTTGGCTTCTTCTAGATTTATTGGTTGGCGGCTAGTAAACTGATCATTTAATCCAATTTTTGTCATAATATCTTTAACTTCACTACACCAGTTATTTTGACAACGGATGTAGTCCATATTGAATACTTGTTTGGTGATTCTATTGTCATCGAGTAGCACGAGTCTATTCCACATTCTTAACATGTTATGGTATGTGTTATGGTATGTTGGCGCTTTTACTGTCCATACAAAAAACCACCTGAAGTATGAATATTTTATTATCCCCACCCTTACGCTTTAAAAGCGTGGGGATATTGTATTGATCTCCACTGTCTATATGTCCGTCCTGGCCACTATCTCCTCCTACACTATTAGCACTAGAACCTTGAAACTTACACACATGGTAGCTATGAGCAACAGTGCGACGGTGCACTTTTTGAAATTTTGATCTGACCCCTGGGTCAAAAGTTATTGTGGCGGGCAGGGCCAAAAAACCCTTGTTTTAAGAAGCCGAATATCGGCCGCTTCCCCAACTGAAGTAACCCCAAATGGGACTCAACAATTCCCAATTGAGGGGTAAGTACCAAGCAATCTAAATCCACAGTCAGTGCAAGTTTGTATCTGTAGAGTATCTGTACCTTCCTTACTTTGTGGCTACCCAATATAATTTACTTCATGTATCAACTCCATTATCCAAATGAAATACAAATTTCTTATTTTCCCCAAATGTGTTAAATCGCGCTTATTTTCCCATAAAAAAAGGCTGAGGCCCCTTCCCCAAAAAGGGTGTTTTTCTCCTCCTACACTATTAGCACTTTCATACCAGTACATCCCTAGTTGGGTGGGAAACACTTGAAGCATTTTTTAAATTTCCAGTGCCCCGGCCAGGGATTGAACCCACGACCTCTGGAGTGGTTGCCCACCCAAAATTGCCTTTTAATATAACATCTATGCGGCGTGGGGATACGCGACAGCATCTGCCGCGCAATTTCTAGTATTATTTTAAATTTGCAAATGCAATTTTTATTCTCCTATGGTTAATTAAATAATGAAAAAAAAAATCTTTGTTTAATTGATTAAAAAATCAATTGTCAAATTCTGTTACCATGGAAACCATATTTATAAAATGGTATCAGAGGACACAAATAAAATGTTTGTATCTGTCAAATTAAGTATAAAATGTACTTATGGAATAAAGTATCATAATATTGCTGTATATTGTTCATTTACTAGTGTTTGTCTTATGTTCATTTTTTTGTAAGCATATTTGCGAAATACGAGTCATTTTGTACTAAACAATGGTATTACGTAAATGTCCATATGTAAAAAACTAAAAATGATAGAAGCCTACTTTTTCTTCATTTTGTTTCTAAAAGAAGGTAGACATGAAATATATAACAACATGGAAATGTGATTGTTGAGCCATAAGACCCATTTTCCCTGCCACACATTATATAAAGTGTTTACGAAAAGTATACTTTTGGCATTTTAGAATGTACAACAGGCCATACAAATATCGCACAATTCATAAATAATCTGCAATAGTTGCTTTCCGATTTAATTCATTCACATTAGGTATATGATAGAGATGTGTAAAGTGTTTACAAACATGTTAAAAATAGCACCACATTGGAATTCGGAATGTCCCATTTCTTACACGGGTATTATCTGTTGTCTACTGGAATGTTTTCTATTCTTTGTTTATTTATATATTAAATTATTTTCTTGTACAGTTAAAGCATTTACCATAGAGAAATAATACATTGTGCAAGTTTAAACATATGTTTGTATGCAGAAATCTGCAAATTTAACCGATTTTAAAAACGGCTAATATTTAATAAACTGCTCCGGTTCATTTGGACAGCAGTACATGTAGAGTACATGACGTAGCGTGTGACGAAGTGGAAAGTTTATCGAGTTCATAAACACATTTGAATATATGGTGATAGGATGGCATAAGGGTCTTTATTTAACTATTCTAAAATAATTATAAAAGACCCTAAATGCAAAATCGTCGATTATTGTGTTAAATGGATTATTGATGGATTTTAAAGGATAATTAAAGATAATATAGACTAGTTCGAACGTTTTTTGGGTTTTGTTTGTACTTTTGACTTTGTCGTTCCCTGTTCTCGGAGAAATGATTTTAATATGGGCGCCATTGATGCATGGCATCGGATCACTAACGGCATACAGTTACATCCGGCAATCTTGCGCGTCCGGAAATCCGTACACAGAAAAGAATTTAAAAAAAACACGTTCTGTGCGTCCTTAAGATCGTCGTCCGAAGTCGGAAAAGGTATTGCCCTGTAAATTAAGTCAAATAAAGTGTCAGTCGCTTCAATTCACTGCCAATTGTCTGTTTACTTGTCGAAATTGTTAAGGTCGTCGATGGTTAGTTTCTATAATGTCGCGCGACTCGGCCATTTTGTGTAAGTTACCTCTCGGTTACTTGTACTTACCCACCTAGAGAAGCAGGGTATGTTTTAACTGGGTTTTAACCGATCGGTATAACTTACAAAATTGTATACAAACGCTTACCGACAGAAAACAGTGATTAACCGCCGGTTTAACTGTTTATACAATCGGGTGCAGGCATTCGATTTGAACATATTTTGAACAGATTTCCAGATTGAAAAAAAAATAAATAAATAAAAAATAAATAAAAAATGATAAATAAATAAATACATATATACTTGTCACGATCTTTTAACACAACTACTTCTTTTAATCATTATAACGCAAGCTTTATACAATTTGTGAATGTTTTGCTGAGTATTTAATTTTGACCATGCCGTTTTCTTGCAAAGGGAGAATATAATACTTGGGTATTATGTTATTTACAATCGCGCCTTTGAGTGTCACTGGTTATCGTATCCGTATGGCTTCAAGAGATGTGGGTCCTGTCTCCAACCTTTCGTAACGGCATATTTTGTTTATTCAAAATATACTGTGGTGCAGCAAGGCACAAGGCGGTCACAGCGACCTTGGTAAATAAAAAGCTTGACCAACACCATCAAATACCGGTGGTCTTAGTGCACGCCAGTCTTGCATACACGACGTTTGCATACTGATGTGATGTAATTCAGTCAGGTTAATTGTTTCTCTCGGATGTACTAGCTATAAATAACGCCGATATTAGCATTTGTATCTCGTTTCAACGACAGCTTGATCTACTTTTGTTTAAAAAAAATCAATTACCTCGGGATATCACTTAAATAATTCAAGTATTTGATATTAAGTATATATTTTTTTAGTTAATACACGTATGTTATTAACTGTTATCATATAGAAAATGTCCCGTTTAATTATATAACTTGTCATTTTTATTTATCAACCAACAAATATAAATGCCTTCAATGGCATTCACCAACTCATTAATAGATTTTAAAGATCAAAGAATTAATACAAATTTGCATCCATAATGGTAAGCTAAAAATAAATTACAAAACATATAATATATAGTTGAAAATATGTGGCTGCTTTGATACTCGGGTTGCATTATTTACTGTACGACGCAACTGTCTAAGAAATGCATATTCTATCTAGTACAGACAACATCCAGTGGTATGTATATGTGTGAAAAAGTACTCACAATCGTTGATAAGTTTGTTTTTAAGTGATTATGAATTTATGATTAAAATAGAAAAAAACAACAAAACAGAACTGCGAATAAAAATGTGAAAACCATTAATATTTTACCATACTAAACACACCTTTTGTATTCGATAGTCAGAGTCAAAGAACATGCAGGCAAGGTTTAATCACCCCCCATATTAAATATAGAGATATTGGGTTATGTTTTTACATAATACTCAATACTTTTACCAAGTTAAATAAATTATATACTGCCATTACACATATAATGTTAAGTCTACGTTTCGGTTATAAAGAGATATAAAACAGATATAATACCGACAATATACTTGTATAATTATATCAAGTGGTGGACATGTACTTTATAATCACAATTGTTTTCTTTGGTCATGATTTACATTCATATGTGCTCTCCTCCAATCAAACATTATAACATAGCAAACTTCGGCTTTTTCTGACCTCATAAAAAAACAAAAACAATCTCCGTTTCATAAACCAGCGACACACTGGAATAATAAAGGCTCCATGACTGCAAGTATTACTTTAAACATTTTAACTTATTTTATAAAAAAAAAATCAAAATGGGCGATACACATTACCTCACTATTGAAAACCAACAAAATTAAAATAGCAAATAACGAAAATCTTTAACAACTAAAACCTACATGGAGCACAATACCAACGAGTATGACGGACCACACAAACTCCTGGCGACCGTCAAACGACGAAAGCTGGCACGACTCGCCTTGCGAGACTATGCTTCAGGACACGCTAGAAGAAGGTCGCCGTCAGGGCCGTCACAAGAACAGATGGATAGACAATGTGGAAAAGAGGAAGTTCCTGACACAGTTATTTTATTATCACAATGTATACCGTGACCTGTCCAAAGACATCCCGCTTGACTTGTCTTCCAGTTTGATAGTATAATGTACAAATTATGTCAGTCTACTTATTGGATAATAACAAATGTCTTTTATCATTACACACTTTAATGGAATAAATATTACATCGGAGAGTGTTTCGTTAGATGAACAATTATGATCATACAACCACGCATTAAACATTATTCATACCTTCATTTGCTACGTGACCCACTTGTACATAAGCGGAATGTAGTTATGTGAAGTATACCATCATACCCTTTTTACAGCCTGGAACAAGTAAACCAACGGCTATGATAGTTGTTTGAACATGCATGTCGCCCTCAAAATATGTGATACTCCCATCAATACGTTATGCTTTGATGAGTTAATTAACATGGCTCGTGGTCCCCTGGTTTATGTATATGTTAGAAGTAATACCCTATGACTGCAGTTGTTACTAAAGAGCAACAACGAAAGCCAAAGAACACGCGGTTCTCACTATGGCACAATTCGCCGGTCGTTACAATACATACAGAAATACTCATCATTATCGTTTGTTATAGCATAATCATGTGTATGGCGTGTTTGGGTATTTATCTCTAGACTTACTCAATATAAGATTGGATAGCGTAGACGATCATATAATCAACATAATCAACAATGTAAATAAAGACGATCCTATAATCAACAATGTAAATGAAGACGATCATATAATCAAACATGTTAATGGTTTCGGAAGGAAATCACTTACAATTATTATTATGTTGTCCTGCCGCTGAGTTAACACGAACCAAAAGAGGCAAGCTATGACGCGTCGCGGAAGACTCAAACAGACGAAAACCATACACAAGAAGTGTAGTATTCAATTTGACACTAAACATGACGTTCATTGACGGCAGAACATTCGCCTGTAAGCTATTATGTCATCATTAAAGAAAGTGAATCATACATACGCATATCCAAAGTCTTGAATGTTGTAGGCTCTACTGTGAAGTCTGTTTGATAACAAAGGTAATGTACTCCGGGTTTTCCATCACATATTTTCAGGATTCCCTGATTGTCAGGTTGTTGTCCAAAAATCATCAAGGTCACATTCATGGTTAAGTTTCCTTTATTCAGAGGGGAAAATCACGTGAAGATCAAAAAGAAGTAAGCGCCCATGCCAAAACAGGTATTTTGCCATGTTGAACCATTTTTAAAATTTAAAATGCCTCACACTTAGCAGCGATATCCAAACGAGAGTAAGACGTGTTTATTTAGTGTGTTTATTTGCTTTAGAACTCGGCTTTACTTGGCGCAAGTTATTTAAGATGGAGCTATTGCCATTATAATTTGTGATCGTTGATGGGTATCACGAGTTACATTTTTCCCTCAGAATTACAATGGAGAAATTTAAAGACAAATACATCTTAAGATAAGATCTTCCTTACACTATTGC
Source organism: Dreissena rostriformis (assembly GCA_007657795.1). NCBI lineage: Eukaryota > Metazoa > Mollusca > Bivalvia > Myida > Dreissenidae > Dreissena > Dreissena rostriformis. The sequence goes on along the minus strand of VMBQ01001064.1, from coordinate 191,307 downwards.
ATTATATGCGATTGTTAATTCATGTATATACGGTTTATAAATCCATACATAGTACATGTCACATTTCCTTTGCACTTTTACACACTTATACATGGTAATATTTGCAAGATATAAGACAAATAGGAATATATATTTCACATAAAAAAACTCGACAGGTTACAATACACTATAATTACTTATCGATCGTTATCATCCTTATTAAGATGCCGTCGGCTCCCCAAGTTTAGCTTCTCAACTAACATCTGATCCACACGTGTCGCTTCTTAACTAACCTGTGGACCTATTCTTGTCGTAAGATGGGTATCACTGAAGTAGTATTTTGATTTTGCACCAACATGTGCTTTAGCCGCCTAGACTGAACATGTGCATAATGTCGAATAGTTGGACGTAACTATTTTCATACACTCGCTTTGTGCACCTTTTAAATACATTTTCAATGCTTACCTACCGGATTTGATTATATACATACGGTTTATCTCGAAAGTATATACTTGCATACGTATTCGGTAGTGCAAGTAGAAGTGCAATTTTTGTGTTGTACTTACTTATATAAAAACACGGTCTCTAGTGTTTGAAGTACATACAATATGAATTTAATAATTTAAAACGTAACTTAAAAAAAAACCCAATAAAGTATGCTTGTTTAGAAATAATGACATTCTTATTTGGATTATATCTTATTGTTTATAGATGGAGAAGTGCTTATGAATCCGTCTAGAGATGACATAAACGTAGTGACGTCATGGTATGTATATAATTCTTAATTTCAATTCTTAACTACTTTGCAAGAAGATCTTAGACGTGGTAACCAATTGCGCTTTTTTTTTTTTTGAAATTCGTTTACTGCAAATGATATGTTTTGATCACTTATTAATTATATTTCATAAATGTAATGTTTATTCTCTAATTCCATCCCCACGCCACCAACAAAAAGGGGTGATTTCCAAATTGAGCAAGGTCTTCTGAAGAGGATATTTTTTAGAATCAATTCAATCTGTTATATGTCGATTTCTTTTTGTAAATAAGATACCTTAAACTTTTATCTTGCACAATTTATCTAAGCCTATGGATTGCTTAACTCTTTACCACACAAATACGCATTTTTGACCAGTTTGTTGTTTCTTGGAAATCAAATAAACAGATTAAAGCTTTAAAGGCTTCCAACCCAAAGATACCGATGAGAAGCAATCAGCATAAAACCTGAACAGCCTGCGAGTTCTTCTGGTTTTACGCCTGTTTCGTATAGACATTTGCTTCTAGTGGGAAAGGGTTAAGACTTTCCATGGAATGTAGGCTAATTATTTCTTGCCATGAATAATTGACTATTTGTTGTCCCATAATTGAATAACACGCGCGCGACGAACGCAGATAACACTAGTAAGATGGGATGCCGTGTTATTTATTACCTTTTGTTTATGTTTTAGTCAAACTTTGTGTTTTGCTTTAAGGCTGCGTTTCCATGAAACCGTATCAGTGTCTGCAAACGTATCCGTCTAAACAGTACACAAACCCCATTTAGGAATTTCGGTAGACCAATACGATTACTAGTTCTACTACCACTGCTTCTACTGCTACTTCTTCTTCAACTACTTCTACTATTTCTACAACAACAACAACAACAACAACAACACACTGCTAACCCAAATGCTGTTTCTACTCTTACTACTTCTACGTCTGTTAAACTAGCACTACTAACGATGCTTTTACCACCACAACTTATGCACAATTAGATGTTTTGTTAATGTTGTACGATAACATCATGTCCTCGCCTTTTTCATCTACCTGCTAGTATAATTGAATGAATTTAAGGTTATATGTCTAAAACATTTTGGCCAACAGAGACACACTACCTGTGAAGAACCGGATCTGGTCTGGTGTCTTTAAAACAATATTGAGAATGCTTACCTAGTGGGGATCGAACACGAGATTTTCCGGTCGAAATGCGGATGACATATCTTTTTACACAATTTCGCTATCTCCGACTGTTCATGATTGTTACGTCTAAAAGTAACATGTGTACCCGTGGTATCGGCCCTCTTAATGAATACATCTTACTATTTTAAGTGAAAATATTAAAAAACACACCTGTTTCATGCGTCAATCTATAGTTAAACATGTGCTCTAGGGCATAAAAACAAAAAACTGCATTAACATCGGCAATGTTTTGACAAAATACTGGCTAGACTTAGTTACTTTTAGTATTGTGTATCATGTACACCAAGTCTCATCATATCGGCCCTTCTGATTGGTTGCTAAGGTTTGTTACTATGCGCATGTGCTTGTTCTATAAATAGTTTCCTAATGTAAAAACAAACTCTTGCTCATATTGTTCTGTGACTATTGTTACATTTTTTCACAAATAAGCGGATTATAAACTATTTTGTAAACCTACTAATAAACCATAAACAAACTACACAATTATGTCTTAAATAATTTAAAAATCACATCATCAACCAGGATTTAACATGACCTACTTTCCAACCCAAATCTGTAATCAAATAAAATGATTGTCTTTATAGTCACTAATATACAGCAAATGAAATAAAACTTCTAAAAATTGAAAAACATGGACCGTCCTGCACTTCTTGAGGGGTTTTCCGAGTGTACTGGTTAAAGTCACGATACAATGAGGAGGGCCGATATCATGAGAATAAGGGACATTGGAACGCGATGTATAAGTATCAAAGGTTACGAGTACTAGGCCTTCCTGAAAAATGTAATTTGTTAATTCAGCGCTCTTGTCACTGACAGTATTAAGTATTAAAACAGGGAAAATAGAATTACGCCATGAGGCCATTTTTGTAGGGCATTTCCTCAAGGTTTGTAACAAGTCACGACATATAAAACCTTTAAGTTAACTAAACAGATTCGGATTAAGTAAATGTATGTACTTTTCGAGACTAAAATTCACATCAGTTTTGTCAAAATAATGAATATCTATTGAGTGAAGTCAGTTACCTTTTAGGAATTGTAACTGTTACATATAATAATAATAATAATAAAAATAATACTAATAATAATAATAATAATAATAATAATAATAATAATAATAATAATAATAATAATAATAATAATAATAATAATAATAATAATAATAATAATAATAATAATAATAATAATAATTATAAAAATAAAAATAATACTAATAATTAATTATTAATTAAACGCAATCATTACATAAAAAAGTAAAATTGCGGGTCATTTCTGTGTGTCCATTTCCATTTCCATTTCAAAACTTTCAAAAAGTTGTAAGAATTCTCATAATGATAAAAATAATTCGTTTTAAGAAGGATTTTAGCCTGTGGTAAAAGTGTGGTGTAAATAGCATTATGTATTACCAAACGTTATATATTAAAAAACTTAAGCAACATAGGTCGAGTGGCATTTACCTATTGACATTTATTTTGCAATGTCTACGTTGTATAAGCCAACTTTTTCAATGTGATACATACAATCGAAATGTAAACCAATGCTGCTTTATAACTCTCCAAGATATATTATTATGTAATTGTTACCAACACAGACGCCTTTATGACTGGATTGTATTTTCCAGGGTCCATTTGCACAAACATATGATTCCTCGTTGGATGATAAAGGAATGCAAAATATAAAATCACAAATAAATGCTAACCATTGATTTTATCACTCGGTATGTCTCAAAACGGCGGAATTTTTTGTTTGCAGTTTATCTTTCTTAGACCTTATTGTGTTTTCTTTGTTTTTCTGAAATTTCACGATACGGCTCATGTTTATTATAAAACGCGTACCATTGTAGTGAATATGCTTGTATCATATATTTCGTACGTGTATTTCGAAAAAAGTTGGTCCTTTTCAACGTAGATTATGTGTTTAAATGTTATAAAATAAGGTACGCATAGCAGCATGATTACGGTACTATTGCTAATATAGGTTTACTTATTTCACTACACTTGCATTATACCAAATAAAAGACGTGTTGCACATCATTTCTTATATTAGAGATATATGACGTCTTATTTTGAGCATTTTTCATCAACAATAAGTTTGTGCAAAAAAGTCTTGTCGTGAAAAAAAACAAAACATGTACAACATGCTGTTATGTAAGTAATTCATCTTATAACGTGATCCGCAAATGATGGAATTTATGTATTCAATAATTTATTTGTTTTATATTTGAATTTATGTTGGTTTTATTAATACTGATAAAGCGTTTAATTTATTTGTCTAGAACGGATGCCTACCTGTATAACATGTTAAAAAAAAACACTGAGCGAAAACAAATTAAAATACACTCGCATTGACACTCCGCATTAGTTATTGAATGTAGCTAAAAGTGTCAATGTACGATACAATTAAGCTTGTAGGATATTTGAAAGAAGTGCTCATTTGTGGTTGGTTGTCTATTTGAGGTAATTGATGAGTTGTGTTTAATATATTTAAACAATTTAACTTGTTTATTAATGAAGTAATGAAAATAAATAATTGGTGCTTTTCAACACAATGCTATTAAAAACAATGTTTAATTATTTTTTGGTTTTTACGATTTTTTTTTCTGAAAANATGTGCAGCTCCATGAGATACATATGCATGCCAAATATCAAGTTGCTATCTTCAATATTGCAAAAGTTATGGCCAATGTTAAAGTTGGCGCAAACAAACAAACAAACAAACAAACCAACCAACCAACAGACCAACAGACAGGGCAAAAACAATATGTCCTCCAGTATATACTGGTGGACATAAAAACACTGAGCGAAAACAAATTAAAATACACTCGCATTGACACTCCGCATTAGTTATTTTATAGCTAAAAGTGTCAATTTACGATACAATTAAGTTTGTAGGATATTTGAAAGAAGTGCGCATTTGTTGTTGGTTGTCTATTTGAGGTAATTGACGAGTTGTGTTTAATAGATTTTAAACAATTTAACTGGTTAATTAATGAAGTAATGCAAATGAATAATTGATGCTTTTCAACACAATGCTATTAAAAACTTAGTTTAATTATTTTTGTTTTTACGATTTTTTTTTCTTCTGAAAGTTGTAAAATAACGAATTCGAAGTTTCTGCTCTTTGAGATATACAATGTTTCTACAACAGTAATCGTCGGGCAGCATACATTTGTTTGACATTTAGAAACGCATTCTCTTGTTACTCACTGCTATAAAGGCACGAAATATTCCTATTGTTAATTATATTGATCCGTATTCGTGAACTAATACAGTTATATTCGTGTATCCATGAATTGTGTGTTCAATATTTAAGAAAGTTAATATCTTGTTTGTGTTTTGAAAAAAACAAAACAACACACACTCTAACGTTTGTCTTACCGGAGTGTATCGCTTGACAAATTGTACAAATTCATATACACACAGTATCCTTGAAAAGTACGTGGTCGAGGAAAATTCTTAGCTGTTCCAATAAAGGAAAAAGAACACCTGTTTCGCATTGTAATATTTAGGAATCAATTATGTTAGAGGACTGCTACAGTTTGAGAATAAGTCTGAAATTAGAAATGTTTAACTTGCAACATTTATAACCCATTAACACAATCTTAATATACAGCATAGGACAATGTACTTGTCAACATGGCGGTAACACAGTATTCGTATATACGTTTTTGGGTATGTACATGTAACCAAATAAGAAGAAACAAATCTCATTTACTAAGCGGTATTGACGAAGACCCGCATTCGAAACTACTATGTTCCATCTCATTAGGAGAAGTTGTAACAAGATGGGACATATTGTCTAAAGCATGTGGACTTTGCAATCGGACAATACTCAAAAAGTTAAAAGGACATTATTTCCAATACTCGGATGCTCTACGAGTGAAGATACAAAACTATGTTGATAACACAGGACGCTTTATTCATATGGCTTATCATGGGACTAGGCATCATATGTGTAACGTACATTCCGATATAATAAAAATGACTTGCTTTTGGAATTGATCAAAACACTCCGACTGACACTTGATAAAGATGTGTCAGCTTTTGAAGAGGGGTTAAACTGAGATACGGACGTTGATCGACATAGTCGAAACTGTCATATTGCGACAGTTATTTTTTGGCTTTGGATTGGACGTATATGTAAACAGATAGAAACGATCAACATCATTTCTCAATAGCTGACGAGCATACATTCAGGAACAACACACACTTTGACATGTTATGCAACAACAACTATACATTTGTCAGACTAGATAACAATTTGAATTTATTCCAATTGAATTGAATTTTAGAAATTTAAATTTTAAGTATTTTAACAAATATACGCGCATACATGCAATCTTCCAATTGAGACTTGTTTGAACTACATCCAATTCTATAAGGTACAGCTTCTTGAAGTTATATTTTAAACCGTCGTTATTCTTATCATCGCACAAAATTCTTGCTGAATGTTTGTCAATAGTTAAAGTTTCGTTAATGTTTCTTAGTTTATGCAATCATTCTGTACTAATACTTCAGCCAAATGACATGATCTGTTACGAAACTATCAATTAAGTTTAATCTAACAGGTTTACATAGAGGCTGGCTTGATGTACCACCACAATGTAGTCCAGAATCAGACATTCTGATGGCACCACAACTGGAAACTTAATACACCCCACTGTGTTTCAGCGAATTCACTTATTCACCCTTTCGTGCTAGTTATGTTGGGACTTGTAAGAATCTAAGATGATTATTACCAAAGCCTTTGAGAACGTTTGAAATATATAAAGCGAGGTATCCATATAAACATCGCACATGAAACAACCTATAACGTGGAAAAAAACTTGATAATAACGCATATAATCGCAATTCAAATACATGCTTAATACTGCTTATGTGTTCACAATTTTAAAAGACCACTGGAAAAAAAGCCATTTAATTGAATGAATACATATGTCTCTTGATATCATTTTATGCTTGAGAAATTGTAATTTGTGCCGTTTGCATGACACACCGAGATATGCGCTTGCGATTATGAATGCATCTTCTTTCACAGATTATGACGAATGGTATTGCGTCCATATAATCTAACGGTATTTAAGAATAAATCATTTTAAAATGAGAATACGTTTTTGAATTATGCAAAACAGTAAACTGAATTGAAATTTCCATATCAGTTCAACCTTTATATTTACAGAATTCACAACAAATAATGTATGCTGCTTGCGTTCTGCTGTATATTATTGTACGTATTTGAATTTGATGCTAGACACGTGTGTCAAATACATTTTGATAAAAGTAAATCCTTTCTGTTCATTATTTGATGTATGCGCACGTCCTGGTTAAGGAAAGATCAAGGACCTCACATGAATATTGCGATAAATATTATCCTCAAAAACATTCCATTTGATGAAACAATATTCAAGGGTTGTTTTTATGTTACAAAGGAAATAATATTGGTTGTCATTGCTTGCTTTGTTCGGGGTTTCCATATAATCCATACTGAACATGTATCAGTATTACCACGCTACGTTTTCACCCATGTTGACAGCCTTAATTAAGAATACATAAATTAAACAAATATGTATTATGACACTTTCTTGTGAATCGCCGTTCAAACATTTATAAATGCGTTGAATGACATATTTTGCCTAATAAAAAGGATTATATTTTACAAAGAAAAGGATGTCAATGTTATATGAACAAAATGCTTACAAAGGAATGTTTATCGATTAAAATAATATTCTACCAATACTGCAAGTCAATGCAATTTATACGGTGGAAAATATGCAAACATCATTACACATCAAACAGATAACCATTATTTCAACAGCATCAACGTAATTACCTGAGACCATTAAGCTGTACTGTACTGTTGTTTACTTACGTGACGTCTTTCAACGTGACTGACCTAATGTGAAAAGCTTCTGACCTAATATGAATGATACACGATCAGCATGTGACCTGGCTTAGCCAAAAACAAGTTTACCGAGTTAGGTATCTTTTTGACTGAGCTAACAAACCGGTATTTCATCTCAATAACCATTTCAACACGTAGCTTTCAAAGAACAGAAAATTTTGTTTACCGAAGAGCAAAGACAGGACCATATTTTGAACAAGGTAACTTACAATAAAATGTAATACTTTAATAATACCTTGAATATTTAAAAACACACTATGTTGTCAGGTATCTTTTTGACTGAACTAACACACCTGCATTTCATCGCAATTACCAGCCCAACGTGTCACTCTCAAAGAACAGACAACTTTCCGTACAAAAGAGAAAGACTGGATATTATTGAAAACGCATTTCTCGGTTACATGTCGAGTGCCATTATTTTTGAACGGTTAAAATGTTGAATTATATAATTAAAAAAACATTTGTCATATTAACACTTTTAGACTAAAACAGATGATGAAACACAGAACCAAATATGCTCAATATTGACATTTGCATATATTTTTCAAACATGTCAAACACAATTTCATTCTTTATTACGTTTTTGAATGAGCATAATTCAGCAAAAAATGCCTCAAACGCAAACAATAAAATACACAAATGTAATGCCTTCATTAAACCCGAACTTAGAGCCATAGCAACTCATAACTATTTAACATTGTACATATGCTAATAAGGTTCACTATTGTATCCTATCAGTTCATCGACATTCGTTTGTTTAATGTAATGTTTTTACAATATAATCAGGGATAAAATTTGATGTTATGTTTAGAAGCACAATTGCTGGAGCAATGCCTATTCGAATCCAATAGTCATTTACGAGAACAATTAAAACACACTTAGTGACCTTGTAATGCATGTATCCACGGAAATTGCTAAGCTGTTAAAACATGATGGAGAGCACCAGCTAGACCTGTGTATATTTAGGAACCGAAAAACGTTTTGTCCACCAGTTTATGTTCAAATGACCGTTGAAGTGTTGTCAAATGTCAAACTCGATTTCTTATTTATATTATATACGTAGGCAACACAATTTAGTACAGCCAATGCAAATAAACTAGTACTCGTACGGTTAAACATGGAGTATGTACCACCATTAAGTACAAAGTCTTGTTCTGTAATGCATGGTTCATACAATGTTCATACTTAAAATAACAGCAGTTAAAGACTTAGAGACAGATAGCGTAAAATCACGTTCACATAAAGGCATTCATTCAACCCTTCAAATATTATACTGCTCATTTCTTTTACTAGCCATAACATAATCGTTGCTATGTCTGGAGCATGAGTATGCAGTTTTGTCTAACCAGCATTAATTTGTCACGACTGACATGACATCGATTACGCATATCAAATACAGAAGAAATGGTCAGTAAAAATTAGAAACATGATACCATCCACGAACTCAATATAAAGCAATACAAATGATGACCTTTGAAGAAAAAATATATATTTAAAATTAACGTCATTTAAAAAAATCAATAAAGCCCAGCACGAAGGCATGATTAACAGATTATTGTACGACTATAATAAATTTCGAAGATATATCTTGCATTGTGAAAACAATGGTGTAATATGAATATAAATAGTGTATGAACATTGTACATTTCTTCAATGCCCTCAGAAATATATAATTTAAGAACGCCCAGTCATTATCATAAACGGTATAATTAATTAATAGGAACCGCGTGTTATTGATATCAAAGATACAACATACTGGGCAACAGGTTTTGGGCTCTAGTCCATGATCTAAGAGTCCATTGTCAGAAAAACAATAAACAATCATAAACAAAAAACATAAATATTACTCTTGTAACGATGCGATGGTTGCTTTTCATTTGCCAATTTAGTTCGATAGCTTGTCAGATAATTTACTAAATGTATTTGTTTCGATAAAGAAAGCAGAAATACTTACACTAACAATCATTTTGAAATGTAATCTGTAATGAGCACACAGTTCATGGAAACAATTTTACAAGCTCGAACAAACAACGGTTATCCATTTGTTTCAAAATAGATTTGTGAAACTTTTATACACATTTTGTGTTTCAGTCTAATACCATACTAATACTGAATATTACAGAGTGTTAATGTATTCTATGCTATGCTATTATATGTTTTCTGATAGTGATTTTATGCAAAATTGAACATTTTATAAACATGAATATTGTCAGTTATTCAAAGTTCCATACACAGACGGAACTGAATACACTATAGTTATTATTTATGTATATGGATATCGGTTTCGCCTTTGTCATCAATAAGCTAACCCATGGATTGCAATACGATAAGCATTGAACAAGAAAGAAGACTCTATTTATTTGAAGAGCAAGACTCGTCATGTTTCATACCGGATATTGACTTGTGTATCTTCGAAATTAAGATGCTTTGTGTTCATGAATGGACTCAAGTCACATTGTTCAATCTTTCACAGGACAAGTATACACACTTTGCTTCAGACATTATGAGAAAAGAGGATATTTCTTCTAAAAAATATATTAACACAGTGAACCCACGCATTTCTAAACTGTTACATCGCAGTATAGTAAGACGTTCTTGGCAAACGTTTATTTTAAGATTTTTTTTTTTTTTTTTCAAGATAAACAATAGCCAGACTAACAAACAAATAATCTTGTATTGTGATTTTATGAATAACCCAGAAAGTGATAGCTTACACTGGAACTACGTTTTAAGCTACTCAGCTTCTTGGTGTGGCAATCCAGTTTCAAACTAAAACAGGTGTTAATCTTTATATCGCTCTGAGTTGGCTAATGATATATTGATTATTCTTGATTTATGAAGTGATTATTACGTAAATTAATGTCAGCATTAGCCGCATTATGGATTCTGTTTTTGAAACTATCAATTATTCTACGCTAATACTTTTTTATAGACTTTGGCTGGATGGCATTTTCCCAATGATTAAATCATGCCTAACGAACATGTGGCAAATATGAATCTTTAAAAAAATAACCATTAATCACACTATTATCCGATAGATTTATCATGGCCCTCATTTGTTTTCGCCTTTTATTTGGCATCATCGTAAGGAAATCGAGTAAAAATGAGGATATAAATAAAAACATTATCTTCCGTCATAGCGTTAGTTTAAACAGCGGCAAATCATAAACCCACACTGTTGTGGTGCAGGTTGATCACTTAAGGGATCGTAATCCGAATGATATGGGTTCAAGTTTAGCTTTTGTGTTCACTGTTCAAGTCTTGTTGAATGTTTTATTAAAATAACCTTATGATTATTGTCAAATTATATAAGCTCTTATGATATCTTATATTATATTATATATATATAAATAAATATATAAANTATATCAACTTTATTAAGTTTTGTTTATTGACGAAGAATCATTTTAAACGGTGATTCTGTTTAGTCCTGAAATGATTACAACTGAACTGAATATCCACACGTATTAAGTTAAAACTATATGTTTGAGCTCTATTGCATCAAAAGCCTGAAACTTGTTGAGACGCTCTCGGGCAAGTTTCATTCGTATTTGATGATTGATACTCATAGAAGGAAATATAACGCGTGTTCACAGTTTCTCCAGTTTTGTCCATCGTTTATATTTAGCTCTCTTAGTTTTTTCTGTGAGTGCTGATGTATGCATACATTATAATGCTTCATATATCCATGTATTTACTCCCTTACTTTGAAATACAGAACGTTTATTGAATCATTCACTCATTGATTTACGATTCACATGCCATATGACGATGCTATTATAAATGTAGGAAAACAGTCGTGAGGCTTTTCTATAATTAAAATTTATGTTTAACAATTCAATGGCATTGATAACGTCTATTGACGGACACTAATAAACTTTTGTCACGAACAGCATGGAATCGTTTGGGAGCACAGACAACAGAACGAGGAGAGGAATGGCTTCATGCAAGAAACCGTTTAAGAAGACAATACTTAATATTTAAGAGGCGTTATATCAAACATGCTAAGATAAATTGAGGGTGTCATGAAGAAAATATGACTAATAAGTTGATCGGCTACATAAAGACCATAGGTTGAAAACGCATCTAATTTATTATATACCCACTGCATGGGTGAATACAAAATAAGGTTTAAGTTATTATTAAATTTACTAAAATATAGTCGAAATGTACCTATAATTTTATTTGATAAATACACACACTTTATTTTAATATCACGTCTGTCTAATTGATATCGGATGTCGGATGTTATAATAAACGAGAATTCCATTATGGCCCTGAAACGTTCACCTGAGTTTAAAGTAAAACAATTTTCAAAACTTGACCTGGTGGCCTTGTCTCTCTAGTAGTAATAAGGTTTTTCTTAGACTTGATCAAGTGACTTCCATTTTGGAGGCACGTAACCCAGATTCGAACTTGGGCTTGATATGGTAAAGATAATTGTTATTTTAAGTATTATCAAGATTGAGTCATACATATGGCTTCGAGAGTGGTGACACGTTTTGTTTTTATAAGATTCGATTTGAGACCTATTTTGTGTTAAATTAAAAACCTATTTATTATAGCTCGATTGCATCGAAAGCCTAAGGCTCATTGGGACAAGCTCGAGTCCGTTTCCTGCTAAGAACAAGTACTTGGTGCCTTCGGGGGAGAACAAAAGTAGGGACCGAACCCATGACCGCCATGATATCTACAACACCACGGCAAATTAGGTTATGGACTTACGTAAACCTGAATCAAATGTAGCTTAGGTATTGTGAAGATACACATTTTGACCAAGTTTCTTCGAAATTGCTGTCATAGATGTAGCATCTGAAGCGGTTACATTTTGTTCTAAGATCTTGAATATTGATCCAAATTTATGATTCACATGCCCATATTCACATTCGGTCTATATATTGTCAAGATAAATATTCCATCCACGTTTTATAAAGATTGAGTCATACATATGGCCTATACAAAGATAAAAAGGTTGGTTTAAAATTTGATCTTTTCAACTAGTTTTTAGACGCACGTAACTCCAATTTTAACTCTGCTAAGATATTGTCAAGATAAACATTCTGACCAAGCATCATCAATATATAAGTTTATAAATCTGGCCTTTAGATTGGTAACATGTTTTTTCTAACCTACGTAACCAAGATACAAACTCGGCTTAGATATTGATTCAAACTTGGCTAAGTCTTAAATGCGGCTTCTACAGGTATAACAATGTTTCTCTTAGATTTTACCTGATGACCAAGTTTATAGACAAAAGTTACCCAGATTTAAAATCAACCTTATATTTTCGATTCACATTTTGAGCAAGTTTCATTAAGATTGAAATCAAAATATTCCCTCGAATGCGATCACCAACAAGTATTCGACACTCACAGCACACCGCCGGACGCCGGATATAGGGTGAAACAGATGCTCACCATGGTGGTTTCGTGCTCAGGTGAGTTAAACATTAAAATAAAAGTTAAAATACATGTAGCAGTCAATCTTCAAACCTTAAAAAAACGTGCGTTGTAAAACAACAATCTTTATCTAATTTAACTCCATATTAATGGTAGGAAATAGCACTAGAAATGGCTTACATTTAATCGTCTGGCTAAAATTAAAAACAAACCCGTAGACATGTGAAATATAATTCCTTAGAAAAGTGGTGTCTGTCTTAGATAGTGTCTACCCGTCTTATGCAGACTGCATTTTTGGTAAATCTGGATGTAATGCATCAATATTAAATGTATTTTTTCCCGATAAGCAGAGAAAAAAACTAAGAACTAAGTGTGTCTCATGACCGTTGAAAATTGTATGAGAAAGAAAACCATATCTTTCAACGTTTTACGTGCAGCGATATGGTAGCCCGTCTAGCATGTTTGTAGTCTCAAGTGTTTTGCCAGTTATCCAACGCTGATACTTAATCTTCAAGCCTGGAGGTAAATTAATTATTATCTGAAGCCTTAGTTGAGAAAATGTCTGGCCTCTTAATGGGGTATTACGCTCAATGTATTTATTAAACTATCTTTATTTGTACATATATCTCTTTTTGAAAAGATAAGTATTTCAAGTAATTATTGTGTTAACGAAAATACTTTTGGCAAAAGCCGTGCCCGTGTATTTGTAATATGTTTAAATATTGTTTGTTTCATTTGACTGATGTAGATTAAATGTTAATTGAACAAACGCTCCCTCTAAATATATTATTTTCAATAATGATTGTAATTGAACGAATTTACGTAAAATCAAAACGAACAACATATAGTGATATCTATCCAGTGTCTACGATGCTATTATCTAAGTAACCTACAGAAAACCATTGTCAACGTGTCAAGACATTTCTGTAGATTGACCGTAACAGAATGTTTCAAATGTACGGCTTATCAGAGAAGGGATACATTACAAGACAGGCAAAACGTTGTATGATAGATTATACGACCTCAGTTCTTGACCGTTGTGTCACATATAGTGTCATGTCAATCATACACACGTTTGCAGAGAATGTACATGAATAACCCGACTTACTTATTTGTACAATTCTGTGAAGCAGCATCAGTTTTGCATTGCAAAGAGTATTGTCAACACATTGATGCATTGACATGTGTGTAGTTATATATTGACGTATAATATAGTATATTCGGTCAGTTGATGTTATCATCTACTCAAGAAACTATGTATCTTTAATGCATTTGAATTATTTCTTTACTCCAGTAACTTAGCATTATAAACCCATTTTAGTGTTTCCCTTAGATTATTGTCAAATACACTTAATGCTCAAATGTTTAAAGTTCTCAATGCAAATGAACGAATATGTTTAAATTGCACAGAAAACATTCTCTAGCTGTCAAACTTATTTGTGTGAGTAATTACTTACGTCGAGAAAGTTTTGTGTGTATTTCAGAGACAACGTTTCGAAGAGTTAATGAGTGCATTTGGGATTTTCCAGCCGTATAGAATAAAATTTGTTATCTCGTTTTAGTGATAGATTTCGTCAGAACAAATCGTCACCTCCCCGCGAAAATGGCCAATCTCAGTTTTGGCGCGAAAACGTGTTTTTACATTTTTGCAAAGGTGAAAACGGCCCGCTTCTCCCGCGAAGAATTACAAGGTCCTATCCAATCGGCTTACAAAGTTATACCCATGTGAATGTGTGCGAAAATTTCCAAAGTAAATGCGGCGGATGAAAAAAATGTGAGAAAATTGTCTAACTCAAGCGCTTCAAGCTTGAGTCAAAGCTTGAGCTAGTCAATTTTCTCATATTTTCCACACGTCACTTTAAACTTTATGACACATGAAGGGACATTTAAAAAGTCATCATGCAAAGTTTTAGCTTCATTCTGTAATTTTTAAAGAAAATATGAAGTTTTTTCCTTATCCTGAAAACTTGTAAATATTGAGGTTGGCCATTTTCGCGGGGAGGTGACGAAATGTGAATTAACGGTTCAATATATGAATACGTTTTGATAAATATCGCCTCCAATTTCAATTAATTAAAAATGCTGAATACCACAAAATATGCCACAAAATGAGCCTAAATCCACTCGACAAGGACCCGTTCAATGTCAGTTTCATTGTATGAAAGTTTTAAGATAAGTTTGACATTATCTGAGGTAATAGAGTCAACGAAAATGCATGAACAATAATAATAAAATGCAATTATTTACTATTTTGTTAAAAAGGCAACTTAAGTTATTGATATTTCATCATTTACATCATTTATGATGTTTGCAATAACATGATTTATGGTGTGAAAGTTTAATTAAAATGAATTTAATTTTTTTCTTAAATAAAATATTCAGTTATTAAATGACAAAACATAAATTGGCACATTTTTGTGTCTGGATAGCAGTCCATGTCTTTGAATAAGACAGGTAATATAATTATATTGTCTTTTTTTACTGTTCCTGACCACATGTTGCCGCCTATAATGTTTCCGAATATATAAAACAGGGACGAAAATGAATGTATAAATGTTGAATTAGTTAAATCATGTTTGATTGTTTATATAAGCCATGGAGCCAGATGACCGATTCTATGAAAGCCATCATAAGTCTTGATTACTTTCCACATTACCTGGAGACACACATTGGTTTTGGAAAGTTCTTCAAAACAGAGCAAGAGTAATAAACGTTGATAATAATTGAATTAAATGTACAACATATGTGCAGCCTGAAATGTTTTCGAACTGCAATAAAGACGATAATACAATCCAGAGCGTTTATTTCACATTTCGTTGATTAAATAAAGTCATAAAGCAATGAGATGGCTATCGAAGCGATATTTTACCATGCGAGTTGGCTGACATTTACTGGAAAAGAGACACTGAATTATACGATTGATGCAAAGTCTGTTTTATACAAATAGCAATCACGTTTTCAATCTTGACGCAAGGTAATAAACCTTTTTAATGCACATTTACGTACAAATAATGAAACTCAAAGAGTTATCAATACATTTTGCTTGATTGATCAACACACAATTAAAGACATGGTTGTATAAATCACACATCTGTTATCTATAGATCATGGTAGATAACGGTATTTACTAAAGCCAACAATTTAATTAATCAATTTCGTCATACCGAAATTAAATTACCCTGTAATGCATAGGCAAATCTGTCAAAATTTGAAAACTTGAACATGCCGCTACGTATGCCGCCCCTGCCCCCTACTCAAAGATGTATCTACCTACTTACCAAGCGCCAACTTCACTGGAAGTGCCATTGCAAACAGTGTTTTAAGCTTGGTCTAGTAATAGTAATGCAAGCAATGTTAAAATACCATTATCATTTGCACTCTTGATTAATCTGGATACATGGTAGCAGTAAATGCGCTACCTTAAAAAGGTATCTGAATTGCTGTTTTGTCGAACGTTAAATCAAGTATTTATCTTACAATTATTCTGCTTTTGTCGAAACTAGATACATTTTATGTATAATGAATACATAGACGTATTATAAAACGATTTAAAATATAATTAAGTAAGCAATATCAAGCCAACCAACAATAATTTGTTCCTTAGGACTGAAAAAACGAAAGGCATTGCATGTAAATGGGTGCAGTGTGGAAGCAAGTACTAAGAAGGTATTCAGACTGAGATACATTTTTGCTTTACCAAATTGTGCATTTAACGCTTGCATGCAGCATTCCAAACATTATTCACCCATAGTCCTACTATATAATATTCCATATTTTTTAGGTTTTAATCATTCAATGACATTGTGGTAACGTCAAGTATAGTTATTAAGCCACCTTTAAGGCGTCCGATGATGTTTACAAATCATGTTTACAGACATACCGCAGTGACCAAAAAGAGAAACCTTATTGTATGCATATCGACTGGCACAATAGCTTCTCGACTCATATGATCCGAGTAATCACGCCAGGAAGCTTAAAGAATCATGTCCGTTTCTTCCTTTAATAACCGCCTGTCAGTGTGTTTGCTTAACTAAAACAAGTACCAAATTGTTGATTTTGTTATCACATGATCTCGAAATTTCTAACAAAGTGTGCATTGGCTAACGGAAGCTTTTGTATGACTGGCTATGTTTCCATATTAATATTATATAGCAAAAGAAATGTCAACGTGCCAATGTGTGTTTGTGTATTAAAACATATAAATAACGCGGTTAAAGTTACGCAGGCGATAAATCCATTTCGTTTTGATAGTCACTTGACCAACTTTTGAACTTGCTGATCGTCTCAAAACCGGGTTCGAAAGTTCAACATTAAAATGTTGCCTGCAATTTGCATTCCGCAAAATACACCACACTATCATGTAGACACATACAGACATTGTAGATCTATTTTGTACATTAAACAACACTATTACAGCTATAACTCAAATGACCAGCGACATTATGTCGCGGTAAATGTTGGTGGTCTTGATTTATTTCGCGGAAATGCCTTAGACCCGGAATTATTGAAACTAGCATATACTGGCTCTATTTGCATGTATTTGGTAGCTTTAGAGATTTGCCCGGTACTTATTTGTATTGTGTAAATAAATGGTAATAATTTTAAACAAAATGTTAATTATCACCACTAAATGAGGATATATTGAATCCGACCTATTTTCAAAGATATTAACATTGCAATATTCCTATAATTATGGTTTTACTGTTCTACAAGACGTTAGATATTCGCAATTGGATCAGTCCGTATAATTGTGTCCGGGTTTAAAGCAATTATGCACGTACATGCCAATTTTTAAGTATATACATCATTTGGTAGTTGTGTTTCATTCCGATGATTTGTTAAATGAAATAAAAAGCAATTAACTAAAACATAGAGAAACAATGACACTCCAGAAGCATGATCAGGAGAGAAATTCCTGTTTAGGCCAAATAAAAAAATAGGTCCGTTTCCGGTCGCCCGACCGTGTCTCCAGAATCGGCGCCGACCCTCAACTTTTTATTGGGGTCGCNTGATCAGTAGCCTATAACATACATTACAATATACATCAAATACTTAAATAAAACAACAACATTGCTAGGGATATAATCGAAATAGTATGGTTAAACGTCCAAAAATGGTAAAGTATTGCTAATGCAGCTGCAGTTTCACTTTATTAAGTTGTTTAAATGCAAAGAAAAACGTTTGATAAAGTTTGAATAATTTGGAAAGCTGAGTCACTACGATATCATCACGGTTTGAAAGCTCTATACACCTTGTAATGTAAAATATGTAGTTTGTAGATTACGTACCACTTGCAGTTTTAGCAAACGATCATCAATTGTTTACTACAGCTGAAGTAATATGTAACGTTAAATTAGAGTCAAGATAAACATGCAGTTTTAATATGCAATAGTTTTTCTGTTGAATACTACTACTGGTACTCCTACAGCTATTAATATTTTTACTATTTCTTCAACTACGCGTCTTTATATATTCAAGCATTGAATACAGCTGACGTCACTTAATCATCATCATCATAAAGCATGTGTACTGGCAAGCGGTAACCGTAAATTCAAATAACTTGCACAGTGTGTATATGCTTCGTTGCTTTATTATGCATAGCTTACTCAAAAACAATTCTATTATTTAATTACCCTAATGGCAATGTTCACATAAAGCAAATAAGCCGTTGGCAAATCGTCTTTGCTGCAAAGATGTGTTCGCCCACGATCGTTCAGCAAACAAGGCACATGCTATTGACATCCGATTGTTAAGAAGTACCTATCGTTTCAAACAGAAATAATGTTCACATAAGAACGTTAAACGTTAGGCAAATGATTTTTACAACTAATGATCAGTATTGTAAACGGAATGGTTACGTCATACACAATTCCGACTTTGTATGTATAGCATAGTGCTATGACCAATCTTCTGACCTAATCCTCCGTACTACTTTCGACAGTTCATTCGTTTAAATTTATGAGACAAATTAATTTTGAAAGTTAGCAACAAAAATCAAAATTTAAATATAATCAAAATAATTATCAAAGTATGATACTTTATCCAGTATACATGAACGTTGCACACTATTACTTCAAAACGCCGGTGCAAATTTCTAAAGCATGTTTATATTATTTTATGTACAATGTTTCTTGTAAATTCCTCGCTTTTTGTTGAAAAATGTGAACACTCCAAACTTTAAGTTTTACATTTATAATGCTGTTACCAACACATGTACTATGGTTTATATCGACAATCATAAATCTTCTAACATAAAATAACATCAATACCAAGACAATGAAAAGCCAAGTCGAAGCTTTTATTCTGCCATTAATTTCCTACGTTTGATATTTACTTTATAGGGACATTGGAACCAGACAAGCAGTCGACCATAAAGCAATGAAAACCTCATCAAGTCTTGATTGCTGTCCAAATTTTCTGGGGACACACACTGGTATATTGATGTGTAATTCAGAACCGATAAACAACGCAGTAAATAATCATACGGTTAGATTATGATTCAGATTTGAATGTCGAGAGGAAATAGGTCTAGTCCCTTGATATGTTTGTCTACATTGTCTAAACGTTTAATAGTACTTTAATAGTAAAACTGCCACAAGAAACATACAGTCACCAACAAAGCAAATCTTGTTTGTTATGAAGGATATATTATTGCCTGTCAAATTACCAAATTAGTTTGTTAAAGTCTAAATAACAAGTGACAATTCTGTCGGCGTGTCTGTCTTTCTGTCAATTAATATTTTAATTTTAGAACGTATACAATTAAACATAAAAAAGTTTCAAGATTCTATCACAGTGGAGAAATGGATAGTGGTAATGGACAGTAATTAAGTCATAATTATGTGTAATACTGCTATTTGTGTCGTGTTCTGAGAAAACTGGGCATAATGCATTTGAGCAAATTGTCATCCCAGATTAGCCTGTGCAGTCCGCACAGGCTAATCAGGGACGACAATTACCGCTTTTATGGAATTTTTCGTTTGAATGATGTCTCTTCTTAGGGAAAATCCAGTTAAGGCGGAAAAGGTCGTCCCTGATTAGCCTGTGCGGACTGAACAGGCTAATCTGGGACGACACTTTACGCACATGTATTTTGTCCAGTTTTCTCAGAACACGACATATTTTATCACATGAGCAATATGCGTTAAGACAACATGCTATATAGACAACGTGTACATAAAATCTTATCTATAACTTATTCACGATATATAATCAGCGTAATAAGCCTTTGGATACTACAGTGGGAAACTTGCGCGAAGGATGGTAACAGTCAACTTAAAAGTCGCCTGAAAAACGGCTTGGCAAATCAGTGGACTTTGATACGTGTCGAGTTCTTTCTTACATATCACATGACAAACTGGTTTTTAAATTCTTATATGCATTAGGCTTAGAATGCGTTTTTAAGAAATGAGATGGTTATGTGGAAGCCTACGTGCAAATCGGGTGTGCTTATGTGAAAAAGATTGACTATATTATAGACAAAAGTTTAAGTTTTACATTTAATTTCATACATATTGGAATTAATATATTGTGAAATATAAAACAATTAGGTGTTTTTTTATATTTTTTTTCATTATATATATATAAGGTACAAGTAAAAGCTTCTGTCAGTATGCAAATACTTATATGACACAAGTTCATATCACAAATATAAAAAAAATGTGTACCAAAGGAGTATTTGTGTTCCGAATAAGGTTTATTGAAGTATACGTTTCTTGAGTTCGACAATATGTCGTGTAAACGTACGCAATTTATAACATTTGAGTTTCAGTTGACTGTAATAATTCGGAAACTATGTGAAGATATAGAATAATAGGCTGTAAATGATAATTAATGCAACAAAGAAAAAAAGAAATAGATAGACAGATTTATAATAATAAAAAAACAACAACATACGTCAATGCATACCATGAGTTATTCAAGCTGTTTGATATAAATTATATATTTTACGGCGTATTCCAACAAAATGATAGTGAGTTACAAATTGGCGTTTATTAATGTGTGCTTTTTAAAAAAGTAATTCATAGTTTTGCAATTTTACAAAAGTTTACTAAAATTATTTAAAAAAGTTTACTTAAGTTATTTAAGGAACTACAAGTAACAAAACTTTAAAGTTTTGAACATGTTTCTTAAATGCTATGCATAAGTTGATGACAATAATTTGTCTTACAACGCCGTAATGTACTGTAAGCAATAAAGATAACTGAGGGAAATAAAATATCGCGCTCTATGTTTTATATCAGAAATTGGCTATTTTCTTAATCGGCGAACCTATAACGCATCCGGGTTTTGTCGATGCTAATGGGTATTGTATGTAAGGCATTTTCAAATATGTTCCACGTACTCAACCACTTGAACAATATATGTATTTTTTATGAGACCGAAATAATGTATAGATTTGCATTCTTTGTGCCTATCGACTGTATAATCCCAAACATTCTCAAGAAACATTACTTGCAAAGCTATGTTTCACATCTACGTTTACGAAACCTATAATTGGTTTTATAATTGGGAAGATATCTGCAAACACTTAGCTTCTTGCAATTACAATATATTAAAAACGCACACGTTTTGCTCAATAATATTAGGTGTTGTAACGGTATTACGGAAACTTTCATTAAACAGGAATGCACTAAATAAATGTTATAAATTATATATGCAAGGTAGTCTGGCGATTACCTTTGCAAGGAGCCAAAGGCATTTGTAGCGTTCACGATATTTGGGTGAAAGCAAGAGTTCCCAACGTATTATTGAAGGATGTTCCCTAGTTTGGAGGACTTAATGGGTTAGACAGAACAAGTAGTTACATTTGATGTGGGTTAAGGTCCAGTATTAGAAACATGACGTATACATATGTGTAAATTGTATAATTTGTTTAACGCATGTATTGCACAATCCATGAAAGGAATGAGAACATTGGTTGACGTCTGTGTCCGAAAAGGCTTAAAGTTTGATCGCAGAATGAAAATGGTATGAATTAGATGAATTAGTTGGTTCAGGTTGGTACATACATAATATCCCGAACTTAAAACCTTTAGGCACAGAAAGACAAGAAAACTATTCCCCTGCAGCGTAAAGCTTACTGCTAAGCTAAATGATGGGCTGAATGTGCGAGACAGATAGTGTGGTAACATCTAGACGTATTATGTGAGAACCCTTAAGACGTAAGATTAATGCAGATTCTCAAGACATCGCCATTTCCAGAAGCCAATGGCCCAATTTAAACAAATTAAATGTTGTTTGTTGGGACATATTTGTAATAACTTGATTAGATGAAGACAGCTTCCCTTACAGTACAGACAGTGATTCTCCAACCAAGTATTATTGAAAGATTTATAATTTATGTCACACGTGATGTTTTTTATCGCATATGTTTTCCTACATATCGACAATGCTCCTTTCTCAAAAGGCATTGTACTACTTATTTTAAGACCAATATTGATTTGTTGCAAACTAATTAAAAAAGTTATAAAATTTGTATATAATCTATTAAAAGCTTTAGAAAAAAATATCATACATCTACCTTTAATATTCATGTGGAGTATTTTTTAATAAACGACATACCATTAAGCATAAAAAACACTAGTAGACGTTATGTATGAAATGTAATACCAGCAAGCATATCGCTTGGGTGCCCTTTTATAAAAATTAGCGAGGACAACGTTTGTGCAAATGAGACACATTCCATGTTTCTTCGATGAAGGACAGGCCTTATAATAACAGAAACCTAATGCGAATATAAATCATGACCGGTCGTAAGCGTTTCCCAAGTGTTTAGGCGGTAAGAAAGTCGCATCTGATTTGTCATATATACATCGGAATAAGGAAGTGACCAGGATGGTGGCAGTGACATATGTAACAGATAAATGAGCTTGGAACATAAACACGTTTGGCATGTGAGACACTTGCAAGCCAAATGACTATCATTGTTTTAAGTAAAGGTTGCCTGTTATTGCTCATTCGACAGTCCACATGTCACATGAGAGCCGATATCAAGATTCGTATCAGCTTAACACGTGAAATTACAAATGACATTCCACGTATTGCGTAAATAACATTAGCATTGTCCAAACCTGTTGTATGAAATTAAATGTATCATAGATAGGGACAACCATTGCCTTGTTCAAATGAAGAATTATTATTATGCATGCTTGTATAAAACGGTCAAAATGTTACACGTCACATATTGGCTTTAGATTATACATTGTGTGATCTCTTTACTTAAAGTTGTTTTTGTTTTAATATATTTGGTATGAATACGTACGCAAGCATATTATATAACATGAATGCGGTTGGACAGAATTTGAAGATGCAACAGCATTAGCACTTACATCATGTACACGATACTAATTCTTAATTGGCCATACGCTGAAAAAGCGCGTTTCTTCCCAGTCTTCACCATTGGAACATCAAACAAAGACAAATTAATAACAAGCAAGTTCAGATTGAGCGGTAGTAGAAGCAGCAGTTTTTTAAAGTGTGAGTTGCATTTGCAAGAATGCCGTGTATGTCAATTGACAAAGAAAGCACCGCATTTGCATCTATTATCATTCTAACAGTGGTTTACTTATTTAATTAGTTAACTGTATTTTATCGTTGAAACTAATGTTTTAATGTATAATTGCAGTACGAATGAAGTTCAATGTAACTTTTCGTGTTATTACCAATACTTTAAATTATCACGAGATGAAAGCGTACTTGCGTTTACTTAACCCATTTATGCCTAGTGGACTCTCCCATCCTTCTAAATTGGATCAATTAATTTCCAAAATTAGGGATGTCTAGTATATTTATTTCTATATTTAGAATATTTCTTACAGAAATTCCTTTAAGCAAACAGCGCAGACCCTGATGAGACATGGCATTATGCGGCGTTTTATCTGGGTCTACGCTGTTTGGCAAGGCCTTTTTTCTAGACGCTAGGCATAAATGGGTTAAAGACACATATATTCAAACATTTTTTATCATAATTATTTTTAATTTTTTTTACAACGTTTTGTAAATACAGTTAATACTAACTGTATACGTGATTACACACATATTACGCACAAGTAAGATACAAAAGCTTCACAAAAAGAACAACATACAGTGAATGTATATTTTTGTTACACTTGTGAACATGTTTAAAAATTTCTAATGCGATGGAAGTCCACATTCATTATATACATAGCTTTCCAATCTAATAGCGAGTATTCGTTTTCGGTGTTACTTTCAAATACGGAATATTGTATTTTATCTGTATTATGCTCATTTATATATAGCGTTTGATATCAAACAAATAATGCATGCACTTAACTTTATGCGATATTGGATTACTTTTCTATTAACATGAACGGAAACTTTTGTTTACACGCTGAATTAACTTTATGTGTTTACTGCTACAATTGTAATTACAGAACTATAAAAGTCATATCCATTAACGTTAGTCATTATAGAGACACCGGCATAGACTAGAATGAGCGTGTACGTTACCATAAGAATTCGTTAAGAAGTTCCTACCATTGTGAGTACAGATAATGTACATGTACATAATTTCGTTCGTGTCTGGTGTTACGTACAAACGGTTTCGTTCCAGCTCAGTTGTCGCATATCATCTGCAAAATGTTACTTTTATACCTAGTGAATATAACAGTTAAAAATAGTGTATTGTGAGACCTGATCTCAATTCGTAATGAAAGCAATTTCGCCGAATACATGTTTGATGCAAATGCTTTACACATGTCTTGATTGTATATGTTCGCACAGATTTCAAAAAATTACTTTCAATAATATGTATATATAGTTTAATTGTTTAACATTAATGCTAACGTCGAGATGTCACATACGATCAATATGGAAAGCAAAAGATTGGCTATATTGATAACGTTATACATGTTTTTTGTAAATAAAGAGAATGCGTCTCTTTTAACGCACCATATCTTACGTTATCGGTGTCCATACTCACTGAATATGTCCTCATATTGGTCGTGATCAAATACATGATAGTTACACGACTGAAGATTACCGTTTAAACAACTAAGCATGATCAAATCATGTCAAACCTGAATTTTCAACTGTATTTCGTTAATTCATTTAGTCAATTCATTCCAGTCAGCTGCATAAACATCCAGGAAATGTTGCACATTCACTCGTAGCATAGTGTATAATAATATTATACATTTTGTGACTAGTTAGCAATTGAATATGAAGTGATATCCAGCCGAAGCATGTTACTTCTTATGTCAGCTCTTCATCATATAACATATTGGTAAACTAAAATGTTCATTTACAATATTTTAACTAATACTGTTTTCAAACGTTACTGTATATAATGACTGATAACACCATTGCATTGGTAATGTTCACATTTTCTAAAATCGAGTATCATCTATTGACTACGCTTGTTGATCAATTCTGTTAACATTATTACAATAACATGCATGTGAAAGGGCCATTCCCCGAAGGCTAATAAGGTTTGGTGGTATCGACTTTAATGTTAAATTGTGAGCGAGATGCATGTTCCTACGGGCAATGCGCATTGATTGAAAACATAAAAACATGCCATGGGTAAATGATTAATACTATGACATCGCAATCCATTGGGCTCAGTACTGCTAGCAAAAAGAATGACGGTTTTCTTATGAAAAATATTACATTTAAGCCCTCTAGTCTGGGCTATAAATACCAAGCGTACAACCACACTGAATTCATATGTTCACAATCCTATCAGCGCATCCAGAGAAATTTCATAGTTATTATCAGGTTTTCCAAATTCGTGTAATAGCTAAACCCAATTCTTGAAGCTTTGCAGCAAAACGCAAGTTATCAATATAAATTTTGGCAGCAAACACACAGATTTGTACAGAAGTTATAGCAAAACATGCGTCATTGCAAATGAAATGATCACTGTAACTGCTTTCAATTTCGTACAAAAAGCATGCTCAAATGCTAGTGTTAGTCGATAGTGTTGCATCTTTAAATATTTGCAAGTTAATAGTGGTGTTCAAATAACAAAATGGATATGTATTGCATAATAAAATCCATACTCTGTTCGTTAAATAAACATCTTCGTACTCGTGTGCTATTTTGTAAAACCATATGCTACTCATTTTAATGTTAACAATTAAGACAAATACAATGAAATTAAACAATAACTGCTTTTGATTCCAGGTCATAATTAGTTTTCAATTTGATGTAGTATAACACTATCATGAAAAACTGACCCAATATATTTCAAAGATAGAAAACCCAGCTTTAGGCGCTCTGATAAAATGTGTACCAGCCAGACAGCCCCAAACTGTATAAGGACCAAAGGCAAAGGCTTGGCAAGCTTTCTAACATTATATTTAATATTTGCAGCCAGATAAAAAAAGTAGTAAACTGTCCATATATCCATTTTTTTCCTATATCGTATTTTACTGACCAAAACTGGTCACAGACATTATGAAGGACACATTAATGTGAGGTGCAATATAAATGATTATTTTAAATTAAGCAATTATTTCCGCGATAATGAACACGATTGACCTTTAGTATTGTAAAGTACTACGTTTTCTGGATGTTCATTATCATTAACGGACAAAGCTCCAAAAAGACTTTGTTTTCAGTTTTTTGTTTTCGTTATAATAAATACGAGTTACGTAATATTTCAGTTATAGCCAATGTACGCTAATAAAGTCTAAATTAGGGAGACGGTTTTACCCATTAACTATCATTTTATAATTAGTCTAGCTGGCTGTTGTAGACGCTGTCAATTAACACGTAAATAACCCAACATTTATTGGTTCGTATGGCTCGTGTTGTTAGAGATATTGCTTTATTATTGAACAGCGTTTTACTGCAGTCTTTTCAAATTAGCACAATAATGTAACTTTAAAATGCTAAAGTTATTAACATTAACACATACATGAACATGGTGTATATTAAACGCAGTTCAACGAACAATACACGTACATAATGTATGTGTAAGTGTCATATGTACAATGTCCATTTCAATACACATTGACACAATACAAAATAATACTCTAACTGAATAACTTTGATATGATCCGATTCGGATGTATAAATAAACATTGTTCTTCGTAAAAAGCATCGATAAAGTATCTCTGTGAATAACCACATTCAAAAATGTGCGAATACAATGTTTTTTGTTGACACACTACATTTTATATGTCTTTCTTTACAGCCCGTTTAAAAGAACACAATAAATAACGTCACAACCAGTTGACGATGTTTCGGTAATAATTTATATTTGTCCCGTTAAATTAGATAACTTGCCATGGCTATTTTTGTTTAAAATTGCATTTTTCTAACATGAAACATGGTATAAATAATATTCAACAAACTAAATGTTAAAGAATAACTATATATCAGACTACAAATAGAAATGCATTCAATGTCATTCATCAACACATAAATGGATTCCTGACATATAGTTGAAAGTGGCTACTGTGATAGTAAAACTTTTACTATGTTATTATTGTAGTTAAGAGACTGACGAATATTGTTTTTCTCTTACACATATTATCGCTATGTATAGACCAAATGCAGTTAGTTTTTTAAGGGAAATTAACTTAGTATATTGTTATAATCTGGACATTCGTTTTGATTTGCAAAAGATAATTTTATTTTACTATGTGCGCCACGAAATGGAAGCTGTTTGGACCTTTGGGTAATTAATTATACTGTATGTCTACATACAAATCCGAAATTATGTAACAATAAAAACCTGAATGTAAATACCACAAGTAACATGCTTATAATGTACTAAGTCTTGTTGAGATTCTGCTGTTTGTGTACGTCAGTGTCTACATAAAATAAAAGTGTTGCAAAGCAAAATCATCTTTAATAATGTTTTGAGTATTTATCTCATGAGGCTAACAAGATTAGGTTTGATAGTGTGGACGATCATATAATAAACAATGTAAATGATTTCGGATTAAAATCACTTACAAATTTACAATTATGCTCATGTTGTCCTGTCACTATGTCGGAATGAACCAACAGAGGCAAACTATGACGCTTAAGTCTCAGAAGACTCAAACAGACGAAAACCATCCACAAGAAGTGTAGTGTGCACTTTGGCATTGCATATGACGTAAATTGTCTTCAAAACACTTGACCAGTAGCTAGACAAAATGTATGGGTCAAAATGTTGTGGCGGTAGGACGAAACATTTGTCTCTTTCCAGCTGATAGGTTTTGTGAATACCTTATCAAATAGTATGATTCTTATGCCAATGGAGCTTTGTACCTTGAACTGTATGTCATATACAATATTTTATCATAAAAGCAAATGATTCATTCCTACGCATATCTTGAGTCTGGAATGATGTAGGCTTTACTGTGAAGTCTGTATGATAAAAAGGTATTGTACTCAGGGCTTTCGTCACATATTTCCAGGATGCTCAGGACACAGGTTGTTGCTATTTAAGGGTCCTTTCTACATTCATGAAGGTCACATTTATTTTTTAAGTCTTTAATATACAGTGGGGTTAAATCAATTGATGATAAAAATGAAGTAAAAATGGCGGAACCTATGCCAACACAGGTTTTTTTGGAATGTTAAACCCTTTACTTAAAAATGCCGCCCACTTTCCAGCTATATTAGAAAGAGAGTACAAATTGTTTATACAGTGTGTTTATTTGCTTTAATAGATTAACTCGGCGCAGGTATTTTAGTTGGAGCTGTCGCCAATATTATTATCTTATAATAATGTAGTATATGCAATGTTTAATTCATGTCTCTACGGTTTATAAGTCAATACATAGTAGAAATCATATTACCTTTGCTTTTGTACACACGTATGCATGCTGATATTTGCAGAATATAAGACAAAAAGGAAATATCTATTTCACAAGTGCACACATATAATCACACTGCACTCATGTTTTAGTATATATAAATCGTACTTCATCAGATCAAATGTGTGGTTTTATGTTTGGAAAGAAAACTGCGCGTTAATAAAATACTCACTTGCTACACATTTCAATATTGAACATCTCACTAATGTTAAATAATATTTAGCATTAGATGTTTGTTCGCGATTGACATATATGGTAGATAAGTATTTCATTAAGAAAAATGAGTCCAATTAACTACTGTCATGACTGCGTCTGTTATTACTAATACTAGTAGACATGTGTTGATCTTGTTTGATTGACTATGTGGACTGCAGATCGTTTTAAAACGCCGTACATGTACTTAAAAATACATATAGAGGCATAATTTTGTAAAACATATATTTGTTTCTTGATTGTAATAATAGATAGCTGCTAAGTTTTCCGAAATAAATTATGTTCGAAAGAGTTGGTATTAAACACAATATATTTGGATCATTTAACGTTTACAGTTTGATACATATTTAATGTGAGTATGCATACGTTTGTTGATAATATTTATAGAAGATCAATTTAAATACAGAAGGCAATTTTCATGACAATAATTGTGTCGCGTTCTGAGAAAACTGGGCATAATGCATGTGCGTAAAGTGTCATCCCAGATTAGCCTTTGCAGTCCGCACAGGCTAATCAGAGTCGACACTTTCCGCCTAAACTGGATTTTTGCTTAGAAGAGACATCATTTAAACAAAAAAATTCCATAAAGGCGGAAATTGTCGTCCCTGATTACCCTGTGCGGACTGCACATGCTAATCTGGGAGGACGATTTACGCACAAGCATTTTGTCCAATTTTCTCAGAACACGACACTGACTATTCGTCTGTATAACTCGACAGGTTACAATACAATATAATTACTTATCAACCGACATAAATAATTAAGATGCCATTGGGTGCACAAGTGTCGCGTCTCAACTAACCTGTGAGTTTATTTATGTCGTACGTGTATGATGGGTAACACTGTAGTTCTATGTTGATTGTGCACCAACTTGTGCATGAGACCCTTACACTAAACATGTGTATACTGTATATTAGTTTGACATAACTATGTTCATACACACACTATGTGCACCATGTAAATAAATTGTCGATGCTTATCCACCGGATTTGATTAAATACATACGAAGTATATATATATACTTGCATACGTATGTACAAAGTACAAGTCGAAACTATATTACAACACAAGTACACTCATTTTGTTGCACATACATATACACAAACATAGTCGCTATTGTTTGCAGTACATACGATGTTAAATGAATCACTTTAAAACATGACTTAAACATGCGATAAAATATGCTTGTTGAGAAATAATGTCATTCTTATTCGGGCTATATCTTATTGTTTGTAGATGGAGAAGTGTGCTTATGAATCCGTACAAGGATGATAAAACCTAAGTGACGTCATGGTATGTATACATTGATACAATGCAACTCACAAAAAATCTGTTTATTGCAAACGCTCGACCCGGCTGCGCGTAGATTGATGTTAGCTTCAACAACAAAAAGAACGTGGCGAAATTCAATTTTACCTACTTTGCATAAAGATCTTGGAAATAGTTAAACATCGCGCTTGTTGTATTATTTACAATTCGTTCACTTCGAGTGTTATGTTTGATGAGCTATTGATTTTATTTCGTAATTAAATGTTTATGCTATAATTCCATCCCAACCATTCAATAAACGTACTAAGTCGTCTGAAGAGGATTTTGTTAGACTCTGCTATATTTTGATATTTCTGATATATTTCTTATTTCTTTAGCTTTCATCGTGCACACATTTTCGAATCCTGAGCATTGCCTAAGACTTTCCATGAAATATAGGTTTATTACTTCTTGACATGAATAATTGACTACATGTTGTTCCACAATTGAATTAAACGCGCGCTACGAGAGCAGAAAACACGAGTAAGATGGGAGTCCGTGTTATTTATTACCTTTTGTTTATGTTTTAGAAAAACTTTGTGTTTTGCTTTAAGGCTGTGTTTCCACGAAACCGTATCGGTATCTGCAAACGTATCCTCCTAAACAAAAGCCCCGTTTTAGACATATCAGTATACTAATGCGATTACTACTACTACTACTGCTACAACTAATGCTATTGATACCAATTCTTCTTCAAATACTACTAAAACAAAAACAAAAACAAAAACAACAACAACTACTGCTTATGCTACTGCTCCTGCTACTGCTACTGCCACTGCTCCTGCTACTGCTAATGCTTCTACTACTACTACTTCTACTACTACTGCTCCTGCTACTGCTACGTCTACTGCTACTGCTTCTGCTATTGCTACTGCTACTGCTACTGCAACTGCTACTGCTTCTGATATTGCTACTACTACTTCTACTACTACTACTACTACTACTACTACTACTACTACTACTACTACTACTACTACTTCTACTACTACTACTAAGTATTTGTCTTAAACAATTTATTTCGCTAACAGAGGCGCACTCGAGTTCGTTCCTGATCTATTGGGGATCGAACACGAGAAGTTCCGGTCGCAATGCGGATAACATCTCTTTTAACACAATGACAACATCTCCGACTGTTCATGATTGTTTCGGCTTAAAGTACATTGGAAACCGATGTATACGTATCAAAGGTTAAAAGTACTAGGCCTTCCTAAAAATTGTAATTTGTTAATTCAGCGCTCCTGTCACTAACAGTATTATGTATTATAACTGGGGAAATAGAATTACGCCAAGAGGCCATTTAATTAACGTATTTCCTCAAGGTTTTGTAGCAAGTCACGACATTTAAAACCTTAAAGTTAACTAAAAAGATCCGGATTTAGTAACTGTTTGTACTTTTCGAGAATAAAATTGACATCATTTCTGTCAATATGTATTTCCCTGACAATATATTTATTATCTATTGAGTG
Organism: Dreissena rostriformis; assembly: GCA_007657795.1. Classification (NCBI taxonomy): domain Eukaryota; kingdom Metazoa; phylum Mollusca; class Bivalvia; order Myida; family Dreissenidae; genus Dreissena; species Dreissena rostriformis. The sequence goes on along the minus strand of VMBQ01001064.1, from coordinate 159,306 downwards.
AAGTCAGAAACCACTTAGGAGTTGTAACTGTTTATAATAATCACAATACTAATAATAAAATAATAATATTATTAAGAACAGTCATTGCTAGCAGTTATTACTTTCACTACACTTTACAGTCAAATTTTATGATTATACAGTGCGCTTTTAAAGTTAACAATTCACATTTTGACCATACATAGTTCTCCTATTTTAAAGGCAGAGATTGATACAAGTTTAATAGATTTAAGGCTGTTTTGAGTCATCTGTGCTGAATAAAACAAAATAAAACAATATAAACACACATACACACATACATTAAACAACAGGAACAAAACACCAATCTGATAAAAACCTTTGGGGAATGCAAACACTTAAACCACTCGCTGAATGATCAGCTTAAATACAAAACATGTGTCTGTTTCTGAAAGAGACGGGTTGTTTAACGACCACGAACTTAAATTTAATTTCTATAACTCTCACAGATTCTTTACCTCAGAAATGCCAACGGCCGATTAAGACGATGACATTATGTTAAATATGGCGTGTTCTGAGAAAACTGGGCAAAATGCGTGTGCGTAAAGTGTAATCCCAGATTAGCCTGTGCAGTCCACACAGGCTAATCCGGGACGACACTTTCCGCCTAAACTAGATTTTCGCTTAGAAGAGACATCATTTGAACGAAAACTTCAATAAAAGTGGAAATTGTCGTCCCTGATTAGCCTGTGCGGACTGCACAGGCTTATCTGGGATGACAATTTACGCACAAACATTATGCCCAGTTTTCTCAGAATACGACACAAATAATGATACTCTGGCCGAGACTGGGACGGCCTTTATAAACGGAGATTACGTGTATTCTACTATCTGCGAATAGGTTTTAACTCTATTTAATGCAATCTTTACACAAAAAGAGTAAAACGCCAGGTCATTTCTGTGTTACCATTTCCATTTCCTAACTTCATAAAGTTGTAAGGATTTTCATAAAGATAAAAATAATCCTTCTTGTTTTAAGAAAGATTTCATCCTGTGGTAATGGTGTCGTGGAAATAGCATTTTGTATTTCGAAAAGTGATCTATTAAACAAACTTCATTATTAACAAAGTCTCACACACATCGTTATTCACTACACTTGCATTATACCTGATAACAATGTGATGCATGACATTTCTTATATTAGTGATGTATGACAAAAATGGGTACCTGTGAGGGAAATAAGCCAATGTGCCTTGGCTGCATACTGCGCCAAGATGTTAACGGACGACTTATGGCCCAGTGATCAGGGGAAAAATGAAAAGCGCCTCTGAACGCACATACGGTATAAAAAGGGCGCTAATAAATGTGGTATAAAAAAATGACGTCTTATTATGATATTTGTTCATTATCAATAAGTGTGTGCAGTAACGTCTGGTCGTGAAAAAAAACATGTACAACATGCTGTCAGTTAAGTATTTCATCTTATAAAGTGATCCGTAAATGATTGAATGCATGTCTTCCATAATACATTTGTTTTTATATTTGACTTTTTTTGGTTTGACTAATACTGCGAAAGCGTTTTAATTTATTTCTCAAGCACTTATTTTTTGTATACTTGTATAACAGGTATAACCAACCAACTGAACACAAAACTAATTAAAAAACACACGCAAAGACACGCCGTTTGATGGATATTTGAAAGAAAGAAAGAGGTTGTTGGTTGACTATTTGAGTTTATTGATGAATTGATTTTCATATATTTTAACAAGTTCAATTGTCTAGTAATGAAGTAATGAAAATGAATAATTAACGCGTAAAAACACGATGATACTGAAAACCATGTTTAATTATTTTTGGCTTGCAGGGTACTTTCAGCACATTGTAACATTTCGATTTCGAAGCGTCCGCTCTTTGAGATATACACTGTTTCTAAAACAATATTGGCGGGTAACATACATGTTTTTGTACATTTACACACGCATTCTATTGATACTTATTGATTTAAAGGAAAGCCAAAATACCTATTGTTGATTATAATGATTGCGTTTGCAATATTCCAGAAAGTAAATGTTTGTGTTGTGAACAATAATCGCTGATGTCTTCCTTATCGGAGTGTCCGGCGTGACACAGTCATTAACACGCAGTGTCCTTGAAAAGTACGTAGTCCGGGAATATTCTTATCTGTTTCAATAATGGATCAGGAACACAAATTGGCATGCTAATATTTAAGGATCATTTAGGTAAGAGGACTTTCACTAATCGGGGATATGGAGGATTTGCTACGAATGAGAATTTTAAATATTCAACCAGGGAAAAAGTACTTTTCAACATCGGTTTTATATTAACCACGCTATGTTTATTGTTTGTCAATCAAATATCAGTGCATGGTATATACACATTATCAGGATAACACTTTTTGTGTATGTACATGTTAACAGTTAAAAAGAGCACAATCCTATTTATCAAGAGGCTTTCACGAAGACTCTCAATAGCCGATACTCTGTTCCATTTTATTGACAAAAGCAATTCCAAGATCGGAGTGGGCATAAGGCACGATCATTTTGCAATCGGACAAGAATGAAGAAGTTTAAAGACATCCTTGCAAGTACTCTGATAATGTGCGAGTGAAAACAAATTGATGAAACCGGACACTGTATGCCTACGGTTTACTGTGGGGTAAGACATCAGATGTGTAACGAACGTTCCGATAACAATTATGACTTGCTATTGACATTAAACATAGCAATCCAACTGACACTTAAGAAGGCTTTGTCAGCTTTTGAAGAGGGGTAAAGCTAAGATACGGACGTTGATCGACTTTGTAAAAACCTTCATCTTACGACAGGTATCATTCATCCTTGGATTTGACTAAGATGTAATCAGACACAAACATTACTTCAATAGACGAAATTTAAGGAAATTAAATGCTGCGAATTTAAAACAAAATATGTTAAGAAAACAATATTCACATACACAACAAACAAATAAAGGGTTGCTTATACTCAATCCATATTCTGTAATGTCTACCTTATTGATGTGATATTCTTAATTTATACTGAAACCGGTGTTTATCCTATAATTGCACAAAGCTCTCGAAGAATTGTTGTAAATATAGCTTCGTTGATGTTTCTTGATTTATGCAATAATTAAGTAAAAACACTACAGCCACTTGACATGATCTGTTACGAAAATATCAAATATGTTATCCTAACAGATTTTAACAGAATCTGGCCTGATCTTACTTTCCTAAAGATTGCAATCACGCGTAATGTACGGATAATGTCGGATAAAGTCATTTATTATTAGGACATAACTTTGTCCGTCTTTCTGATTATTTATCGTTGTTTCTTGATTTGAAGTTTTCAACAACAACATAACATGACAATCATCAGCCAGTTGTATAGTCTCTTTCTCTCCTATTTTGGTTGCGTTTCTTCTTGGTTCAAAGACGCTGTAGATAAAAAAGGCTTAAGAAATTATTGTTTCTGGGTAACTGTTGAAAACACCGTTGTCTCTGAATCTTTTCTTCATTCACCTGGGATATTCCGGCAATGCCGAAAATAAAATATGAAATTTGCTAGTACTATTATTCTTGTCAGTTTGTTTACGAAATTATTTTTACGAAGGTTTTGTTCCATATCGCTGCCAATTGAAATAAAGATGGAAAACGGTTAAGATAACACAACGCACGTTTCAAATTACAAACTTATGTATTAATTGGAAGTTGTATTATAGTGTCGTACACAGTCAATGATTTCTATAGATGTAAGTTTCATCGATGTTTTAATATATGAGGATTTGAGATATTTAGGTGGTGTATGTAATACCGACGTCCGGGTCATTTGGGAGAGCGCAGGAATGTCAATCAGGGTTAAACTCTTTGAATAATCAATAGTATATAGTATAAACCTATTTGGAAAGGAGTTATTTGTTGGGCCGATACTACTTTTGTAATGCTGGTATCAACAGTCACGTAACAGCTGCTTTGCTTAGATAAGATGACATGGGTCAACGTGATTATTTCACATTAATATTATATGTTCGATTTGATATTTTTCATATATCTGGTAATTTATTGATGGGGAAAAACATGACAAATACAATCAGTTTTTATAATGCATATAATGACATACTTTGTCGCAATTTTAAATGTTGCCATAAGTATAATGCTTATACAATTTCACTTAAGTGTGTCTGAATACAAAATGTTGAGAAAAAACTGCCTCATTTGGAAACTGAATACATCCCAATTTGTTTTATACGAAGTGATCGGTTTTAAACAAATTGACGCATCACACATATCATACTACTTATGTTGGGATTTGTAAAAAATCAAAGTTGATTCTCCCAGTAGCCATTTTAAAGTTTGTATCCATATTAACAACACACGATCAACTTGTCATGAAACTAAACTTGATAATGTTGCAAAAAAATAATAATCAATACATGCTCCATGCTGCTTATGTGTTCGAAATTGTAAATGACCACCATTAAAAGATATTTAACTTTATGAATACACATGTCTCTAACTGTAATATTGTGCTTGATGAATTATTATTTACGCCGTTTGCATGACACACCGAGCTTTATTGCGATTATGTATTCATACTCTTTCACAGATTATGACAAATGGTATTGGTTCCATATAGTCTGACTATGATTAAGAATAAATTGTTTCAAAATGAGAAAAAGTTTCTGTTTGAATTATGCAATGCATCAAACTGAATTGAAATTTTGCATATCAGTTCAAACAGTATAATCACAGAATGCACAGAAATGTAATATATGCTGCTTTCGAACTGGTGAATATTAAAGTACGTATTTGAATTGTATGCAAGACGCATGTGCCTGATATATTGTGATAAAACTAAATCCTTTATGCTCATGATGTGATGTAAAAGGTAAAGGTAAAGGTCTTTTTTATTATAGTGTCACCCCTATTGAAAGGACCAGCCAATTTGACTTATGAGACACTTTGCGTGTATGCCATGTACCTCCCAACTCCTTTCACTATGCCAGGCGCCAGGCGAATAGAAGTCGGTAACCATTCATGTTTAACGCTCGCGGCTCACGAGCCGGCCATATCGGAACAAGTCCCATGACAAACATCTATCCTTCGACAAACGCTCCCCATGGGACTCGAACCTTCGACCTCCCGATCCCGAGGCTGAAGCCTTATCCACTAGGCCACGGCAATCGGGTGCAAGTCCTGGTTTAGACAGGAAGACCAAGGAAAACACATGGATATTGCGATAAATAAGAACCGCAAAACATATCATTTGATGACACAATATTGAAGGTTATTTATTTAACAAAGAAAATATTATTGGTTGGTATTGCTTGCTTTGCAATTCATTGTGGAAAGTGGCACGTTCGGATTATCCAGATAGTCTTTACAGAACGTGTATCAGTATAACCATGATAAGTTTTCACCAATGTTGAAAGCCATCATTTAGAAAATAGAAAATTAGAAAATAAATATAAGGACACTTTCTTGTGTATCGCCGTTCAGGCATTACTTAATGCATAGAATAAAATATTTTTCCTAATAACAATTATTATATTTTACAATTCAGAGGAAAGTAACGTTATAGGGAGGAACTACTTACCAATGAGTGTTTATCGATAAAAACAATCAGCTACTAATACTGCAAATTGACGCTACTAATACGGAAGAAAACATTTAGACATCATGGACAATGTCTGAATATTTCATTTTGGAGCAATACATGTTATTTAAATTTCAATGTTTGAGTATTCAGCAAATAAAAAATCGTTCATAATTAAGTATCGGGATATGTCCTAACATTACCAAATAAATTAGTATTCACGGTTACAAACACTTTAGTATCAACCTACAGTGATAAATATTCAAGCTTAAACACACGAAATGTCATTTTATTAAATACGCCCCCTCAGCAATACTTATTATCCCCACGCTTTTTGAAAAGCGTGGGGATATTGTGGTTATCTCCGCCGTCCGTCCGTCCGTCCGTCCTGGCCACTANAATTGCGTCGATATCTCCAAGGTCAAGGTCACACTTGGAGTTCAAAAGTCAAATATGGCCATAAATGAGCTTGTCCGGGTCATGACAATGCCATTCGATGTCATATATTTATGCTCCCGGAAGGGTGGCATATATATAGCATTTGAACTGTCTGTCTGTCCGTCCGTCTGTCTGTCTGTCTATCCGTCCGTCCGTCCGAAAACTTTAACATTGGCCATAACTTTTGCAATATTGAAGATAGCAACTTGATATTTGGCATGCACGTGTATCTCATGGAGCTGCACATTTTGAAAAGTGAAAGGTCAAGGTCATCCTTCAAGGTCAAATGTCAGATATATGGCATCTGTCCGTCTGTCCGAAAACTTTAACATTCGCCATAACTTGTTTATGCTCCCGAAGGGTAGCATATAGTTTTTTAACTGTCCGTCAGTCCGTCCGTCTGTCTGTTCGTCAGTCAGTCTGTGTGTCTGTCAGTCTGTCCGTCTGTCTGAAGACTTTTACATTGCCCATTACTTTTGCAATTTTAAAGATAGCAACTTGATATTTGGCATGGATGCGTATCTCATGGAGCTGCACATTTTGAGTGATGACAGGTCAAGGTCAAGGGTCAAATATATGGCTTTAAAGCAGCGAAGTAGGGGGCATTGTGTTTCTTACAAACACATCTCTTGTTTTTTTCACTTTACTTCATAATTCAATGTTGATTATGGGGAATTGAAAATATGCATGACTTTGAAATTTAACTGGATGACATTACTAACAATATGCGGCGTGGGGATACGCGTCGGCCGAGGCCGCGCCATTTCTAGTTATCATGTATTTCTAACAGTCTCGGCGCCAAGTTTTAATACTTTAGAAGTGTATGGCACGTCGCAGTTCCGTCACAACAGGTTTGCAAAGTCCTCGATTAATTTGTACAATGAGAATATTCCCAACTAGACGATAAAGAATGGCAAGTGCTCAGAGCTATAGCAAAGTTAACCGAAGAGTTCGCAAAATTCAAGAGAAAACATTTGAATGTAAATTACACAGATTCCCGACAGCGTCATTGTATGTATTGGTTCTCAAGTTGTGTGTATACTATATGTGTTGATTTTTTAATTGTACGGGACATTTTCAAGGCATTCGTAGTCTGAGTATTGGGGTTATAAAAAAAAAGTCAATGTAATTTTTTACGCAAGATTTATTGTAAGGAAAAGTGATGAACTGCATGGTGACAATCTCAGCTGTTGAACAATTATAATGCGAAGAATTACAAACCAACAATTGAATTATTCTTTACATCTTGTAATTAAGACAAAATGCAATTCATTTATCTGAATGAAAAACAAGTTTTGAAGAAAGGCAATGGGGGTAACTTGTTAATTCTTTGTATCAAGATAGTCTTAGATACACGGCTTTCTACTTACCCCATACGATGTGATACAAGATATGTAGATTAATATTAGGCGAGAGAATAACTCGAATCAGCATGTGACCTAGCTTAGAAAATTAGAAAACAATTATACCTAACGAGTTATGTATCTTTTTGACTGAACTGTAAAACCTGTATTTTATCTCAATAACCACCTCAACGCGTCACTCTTAAAGAACAGAAAACTTTGTTAACCGAAGAACAAAGACAGGAGCGTATTTTTTTAAGAGGTAAATTAAAATAAAATGTCATTATTGAATTAAAACCTGGACATTTACAAACACAGTATGTTGTCAGGTATCTGTTTGACTGAACCAAAATACCTGTATTTCACCTGTTTTATTGAAAACGCATTTTTCTTTGACATGTCGGGTGGCATGATGTTTGAACGGTAAAAAAATGAATGATATTACTTAAAGAAATGTTATTTAACATCAATGTTTTACGACAAAAAACTGATGATGAAACACAGAACCAAACGATGCTCAACCGTGGTATTTGAATATATGTAAATACAATTCAAACACAGTTTTGTTTTTTGATGTTTGTTTTGAATTAGCATAATTGCAATTAAATGCCCCAACAGCAAAACCAAATATATACAATTGTGATCTCTTCACCAAACTCGAACCTGGAGCCGTAGCAACTAATGACTAATGAAAAGTGAATAGATGCTAATAATGGTCATAATTGTGTCATATTCGTACATCGACATTCGTTTGTTTTAATAAATGTGTTTACCCGATAATCAGAAACTAAATTGTATGCCAGGGTTAGAAGCACAAGCGCTGGAGCAATGCCTATTCGAATCCAAGGGTCACTTCAGAGAACAATAAAAACACACTTAGCGGCCTTGTAATGCATTTATCCACTAAATTTGCTAAGCTGTTAAAACAAGAAGTAGAGCACCAGCTATACCTGTTAATATTAAGGAGGCGCAATACGTTTTGTCAACCAGTTTATGTTGAAATGACCGTTTAAGTGTTTGTTAAATGTCGGACTTGATGCCTTATGTATATAATCTGCATAAGCAACACAATTTAGTACAGTAAATGCAAATGAACTGGTTCTCGAACTGTTAAACACGGCACATTAAGTACAACGTTTTCGTTTGTAATGCATGTATCATAACATGTTCATAGTTAAACATATATTATTTGCACATAGAGTGACAGACAGTGAGAACTCAAGTTCACATAAAACATGAGTATGTAAACGAAGTGAAATTAATGACGATTAGTCACGATTGACATGACATAGATTACGCATTTCAAATGCAGAAGAAAGGCTCATTCAAAAGAAGAGAAATGAAACGATCCCTTACGTAATATACAGCGATACTAGCACACATTGTGGAAAAATGTTGTAATAAAATATTGTACCATTGTGCAAACATTGTACATTTTTTTCAACACCCAAATATATATATATCATAAGAAAACACCAAGTCATTATCATAACAACGGTGTTATCAATCAGCAAATACCGGGAGTTATTGATATCAAACATACAACACACTTGACAACAGGTTATGGACTATAGTCCATGTTGTTCATATAGGCCATTGTCATACAATCACAGACAATCGTAAACAAATTTAAACATTACTCTAGCATTTGTTTTTTTTCATGTTTCCATTTAGTTCGTAAGCTTGTGAGCTAATGTACTGTTTCTAATGTTTAATATGAAGCGATACTTCCGCCAACAATCGTTGTAAAATGCAATATGTAATGAGCACACAGTTCATGGACAGCACTTTTACAAGGAAGCACAGACACTGTATTTCAATATTATTCATCTGTTTCAAATACCTTAGAGAAACTATCATAAACAATTATGGTTTCATTCGTTTTATTATATCATTATATTCATACGGAATATTGCTGAGTGCTTATACATTATTTGCTCTTCGATGTGTTCGGATAGTGATTTTATGCAAAGATGTATTGTTTGATGACCACGAATAGTTTCAGTGATTCACAGTCCAATACACAAGCTGGACCTGAATGCACATCTATTTATATAATATGCATGTATTTATGTAATACGATTTTGCCTTTGTCATCAATGCGTTAACCATGTATTGCAATACGATATTCACTGAACAAGAAAAATACCATATTTATTTCAAGTGAACGAATCGTTATTTGTCATACTCGTGTATCTTCGTTATTTAACGTGCTTACGACATTTAACACAGCGATGAGCAGTTTATGTCGATTTGATTTCATAATCGGACTCAATTCACATTTTTAAATATTTCATAGGACCAACAGGCAACACTTTAAAAGAATGATCGATGATAATTCTAGTACCACATATTAAAAAAGTAAACCCACATTGCTAAACTTTAAACAACAGCAAATATACAAATGTCACACACTATCAAAATTGTATTCATTTGGTTATGTTACATCGCATTAATTGCAAGTATGGAAATACGTAGTTGGCATACTTAAATTTAAAATTTGAAATATTTTTCTACGCCAAATGATCAAAACAATGATCTTGTATTATACTTTTATGAATAACCTAGACAGAGTGCTGACACTTGAATAAATCTTTACCAGTATCGAACTAAAACAGATGTTTAAATTATCGTCTCTCTAAGTTCTTAAAAAAAGTTGGTAATTGATTTTCTTGATTTATGAAGTGATTATTATGTACACAAATTTCAGCATTAGCGGCATGATCGATTGTTATGAAACTATACAGTATTTAATTTTGCTGGATGGCATTGTGCACATGATTAAATCAGGCCTAATTGGCAAATAAATTTAACAAAAGGAAGAGTACATACATATCGATCACGCTACTTTAGGATAGATTTAACATGGTCCTCATCAATTTCGCCCATCATTCGACATTATCCATAAGGAAATCGAGGAAAAATGAGGACATCAATACAAACGTGAGCTTTCGTCAGGGCAAAATTTAAACAGCAGCGTATGATATAGCCCACGCTCTGATGATGCAGAGGATCAATGTATGGTTGTTTAAGTCATGAGTTTTTCTTTAGCTTCGTTCATAGATTTAGTATTGTTGGCTGTTTTATTATGACTACTTAATGAATATTATAAAATTAATTTTGCGTTAAAGTATGTTTATGCTACTCAATATTTCACTTCATTTTATATATATATATTTATTATTAAAAATTATAATTAATTATTAATTATATATATTATATTTATATTATTAATTATAAATATTATATTTATATTACATAATACATAACACAATTACCCATTCGCATAATCTCTCTACCTCAGTATTTCAGAAGTATCGGTATACAAACGGTTAACGTTATGCCGCAACACTTGTTAATGTGGGTATTTACACAAAATTTAAAATCGGCATCGGATTTCAACGAATATAAACTGTAACTTCAGTATGTTCTGATATATAGTTAGGTTTTGTTTACTGATGAAGAATAATTTTAAACGGTAACTATGTTTAGTTCTGCAATGATTACAATTGAACTTTATATCCACATGTACACACTGAAAACTATATGTTTTAGCTCTATTGCATTAAAAGCCTCACACATATTGAGACGCTCTCGAGCATCTTTAACTGGTATTTAATAAATGGTCTTCATGAAAGGAAATATAACGCGCATACAAAGTTTATCTATTGTTGTCCATCGTCTATATTAAGCTCTCTTAGTTTTTGTCTGTAAGTGCTGATGTATACATACAATATAATGCTTACGTGCATATATCCATGTATTAACTCTCTTACTTTTAACTAGAGAACATTTATTGAATCATCGATGGCGGTGTTATTATAATTGAAGGAAAACAAACAGTAATGAGACTTTTCTATCATGAAAATGAATGTCAAACTATTCCAGGGCAATGATAACGTCCATTGACGGAGACTATAATGATTTGTTGTCACGAACAGCATGGCATCGATTAGTCATTTTGGTAGCACAGACAATAGACAGAGGAGATGAATGATGTCATGCAGGAAACGGTTTACGAAGACAATATTGGACATTTTAGAGGCGATATATTCAATATGCTAGTTACTAAGATAAATTGAGAATGTCATGGCGATAATATTACTAATCAGTTGATAGGCTTAGAAAATGACTTTATGTTGAAAACTCATCTTATTCATCACATGCACACTGCACGGGTGAATTCAAAAAAAAGAAGGTTAATGTTATTCTTTAAATGCATTTAAATATATTCGTATAGCATATATAATTCAAGTTGGTCAGTGCTCAATGTATTTCAATACTGTCCAAATTACTTTGGATGTTATATGAAACGAGAATTCCATGATGGCCATGAAGAGTTCACCTGAGTTTGAGGTAAACTAATCGTCAAAAACTGACCTGGTGACCTTGCCTCTATAGTAGTAGCAAGGTGTTTCTTAGACTTGATCAGGTGATCTACGTTTTGGACGCATGTAACCCATATTCGAACTTTGGCTAGAATGGTAAAGATAACTGTTTTTGTTAAGATTGAGTAATAAATATGGTTTCGAGAGTGGTAAGATTTTTTTTAAAGATTTGATTTGGGGACCTATTTTTTTAAAATTTAAACTGATTTATTATAGCTCGATTGTATCAAAAGCCTAAGGCGTATTGAAACTTTCTTAAGTCCGTTTCCTGAGAAACAGATATTGTTCTTGGTGTCTTTGGAAGAGAATGACTTTGCATATAGTGAAAACAATAGCTCACCAAGTAGGTTTCGTGCTCAGGTGAGCTAAAAGTTAAAATAAAAGTTAAAATACATGAAGCAGTTCTAACCTTTAAAACGTTATGCGTCGTATCACATATAACTGGTAGTTTATAGCACTAGAAATGATTGTTCTCTATCGGCTGACATTTAATCATCGTGCTAAAATATAAAACAACCGCAGAAATGTGAATTCCAATTCCTTAGGAAAGTGGTGTCTGTCTATGATAGTGTCTACGCGTCTTATGCAGCCAGCATTCATGGCAAATCTGGATGTAATAGATCAATTATTATTGTATTTACATGTAATTATTCCCGATGAGCGGAGCATAAAACAAAACCATTAATGGTGTCTCAATGGCCGTTGAAAAGTGTATGAGGAAGAAAACCGTATCGATCAACGTTTAAATTGCAGCGATACGGTAGCCCGTATACAAATGTAGCATGCTTCGCACTCTCAAGTTATTTGCCATTTTTTCAACGTTGATACTTCAAGTCTTTAGGTAAATTATTTATTATCTAAACGGCCTAATTGAAAGAATGTCTAGCCCCTTAATGGGGTATAACACTCAATGTATTAATTAAAATATCATTATCTTTAAACTTTTCTCTTTTTTGAAAAAGTAATTTGTTTTGTATTTTTTGTGTTAACGAAACTATTTTTTTTTAAAAGACGTATCCGTGTATTCTTATTATGATGAACTTTTGTTTGCTTCATTTGACCGATGTAGATTAAATGTTTATCAAACAAATGTTCTATACATAGTTGAGTTTTTATAATTATTGCAATTGGACTACTTGACGTAACATCAATACGAATAACATATAGTGATATCTATCCCGTGAATACGATATTAATAGTAAGGTTAACTACATACAACCAATGTCAAAGTGTCAAGGCATTTATGTAGATTAGCCGTCATATAATGTTTCACATTTACGGTTTGTCCGAGAAGGGATAAATTAAAAGTCAGAAATAACGTTGAATGATAGATTATACGACCTCAGTTAGAAATAATGTTGTATGATAGATTATACGACCTCAGTCAGAAATAATGTTGTATGATAGATTATACGACCTCAGTCCTTGTGTTGTATGATAGATTATACGACCTCAGTCCTTGCTCTTTGTGTCAACTATATTTTCATGTCGATCATTCAGAAGTTTGCTGAGAATGTACATGCATATATCAACTAACTTATTCGAACAATTTTGTAGAGGTAATATCATTTGTGAATTGCACAGAACCTTGTCCACAAATTGATGAAATGACATTGTGTCCTAATATTGATTTATATTATTGAATGTTCGGTCACTTGATGTTAGCATCTACTGACGAAAATATGTTTCTACCGTTTATTTGAAATATTTCTTTATTCCAATTACTTGGCATTATTGTGTTATGCAAAAAAGACAGAACAAACCCATTATTGTTTCTCTAAGGGAATATTCAAATATGCTTTGTGCTCACATGTTTAATTTAATATGTTAACTTTGCACAGAAAAGATTGTCTAGCTGTCAAATTTATTTTTGTGGGTAATTATTTATGTCGAGACAGTTCTTTGTGTATTTCAGAGACAACGTTTTGAAGTTTTTTATGAATGCATTTGGGATTTTTTCAGCCGTATAGAATACATGTTGTGATCTTGTTTCAGTGAAAGATTTCGTCAGTACAAATGTGAATTTACGGTTTCAACATAGGAATCAGTTTTTTGTAGTATTGCATACAGCTAGATAAATTTAAGTACGTCTACTGACAGTTATTTTATTTGCCAAACAAGATATACGTTATAAGATTCATCTAGCTATGTTATTTGCCAAATTATTTTTATGGTGCAACATTATAGTTTGATTATCTGTATATTGTAACAGTGAGTGAGTTAGCGGACACTTGATCTCCCTATTACACTCTTCCGCAAAGTAATGACATTTGCTTTTAACGATCACAAACGTAATTGTGGTCTTTACTATGCAATGTTCAACTAGGTACGTATTTGACAAATTATTTATTTATATGGACATAACATTATAATTGTATTATATGTATCTTGTAGCAGTACATTGCGTGAGTGAGCGGACATTTCACAACCACATTGCACAGGTCTGCAAAGTGAAAAAGAACGAATTCATGTTGATGTATGAGCAGGAGTGAACTGCATGAACGAGTGTTGTCTCTGGTTAGAAGGTTATTTATATTGGCATTTCTCTAACACTCTTGTGCTAACGAAACGTCTTACTAATCGAGTTACACTTTTTTAATTTGACACATACAACAATAAACAACGAAACACAACTTAGCAAGGAACTTGATTGTTGGTGCTTATGATACATTCATGAATGACATGCTTCTATTTGAACAGTACGACTCTTATTTCGTTAATTCGAGAAATTCTAAATATTTTGCATGTATTATTTATAAGACCATTCACATATTGCAACGTAAACGTTTGAGTTAACGTTAGGTGAGAGTGAACGTTGAGTACTTCTGATAAATTAAATCGATATCCTTTTGCATAACAATTAACATTCTAGAAATGCTCAAATTTATTATTGATCACAAACGATGTGTCTGTATATTAAATTCATGTTAATGTAAATCATCATGTAAATGCGAACTCATTCATTTGACTTAAAACATGTTGAAGGAATATGAAAAACCAATATAACCGATACATTTTATTAAAAATGTGAAGGCTAAAGAAATAAAACAAAATATATCTTCGCATCTGAATTGTATTTATTACTAAACCTTTCTTCGCATATACATTGAAGATTAGCCATTATTCAGAAATGTGCAGTTTTCCAAAAAGATAATTCGTTTTTATCACAGACAATTTAAGGACAATAAGCAGTTACTAAAATGAAACATTTAAAAAAAAAATTTCATGAAGCATTTGCAATAAGTCAGTTTGGTTCTAAGACACTGTCCTAGAATTGCCAATAAAATGCAAATTAACATAAAAATTGCTTCATTACATAATTTATCTTATTTGTGATATTTGTTCTAAGACACTGCGTGCTTGATTTATTTAACACTCCTAGAATTGCCAATAAAATGCAAATTAATATAAAAATTGCTTCATTACATAATTTATCTTATTTGTGCTATTTGTGCTTTGTAAGTTAAAACATAAACACTTATTTGCATCTTTGTTTTGCATTAAAAGCTATCAATACTTCATTGAAAATAACTTACAACACAGTGAAGACCTTTAGCCACGCGTCTGCTATTTAGCAAACATCAATTGAACGATGGGTTGCCAAGTTCGACTAGATTAATATCAATGTGTTATATGAACTGCGATCTGTATTTACATGATTGAAACAACTATTAAAACATTTAGAGTGACAAACCTTGGACTGAATTAGGAATTCATTGCAATTTCATCAAAATCCAATCTGGGAATAATAATATGATTGACTATTATGCCTTCAGTGGTATTTTATATGAATCATGTAGTTATTGAAATTTTTTAAATATCATAAAAGCTTACATATAACAGCGGATTAATAATATATACAAATTAATGTACGAAAGAACACACGTATATCAACATCGTTTAACATGACGTCTACGGCTCTTACTGCACAGACTTTTACCATGATACCGAATATAAATTGCTTCCCAAGACAAATGCTTACTCGTACTAATATTTCACAAAAACGTGTCTGTAGTTGTCATATTACTTTCCATGAATAATTGTTTATGTTTTCCAGGTTTGTTCAAAAACAACTTCGCTTCGTCTTGAGTACTCTATGAATTTAACAGCAAAAAAGTATCAAATAGCGAATTAATAATGATTTAGTACAATGCTATAAATGTTTTACATACATTTGAAACAATATGTATCCTTTGAAATGTTACTAATTGTTGAATATAATCATATCGTGTTTGAAGGGTTACATATAAAAATAAATACGTGAACAAAACGGTGATTTCGAACGTGTATAATATATTTGTTTGGAACTAGTAGATTTTTTTATCGGTGTTGTATCAAAATGAATTTTAAAGATTACAACAGTTGATGTGTACTTTCAATATCCCATTTTTTTATGTTAAAACGCATAGCTAATCTATCATAATGATAAACCGATCTACAAAATTACAGTCAAATGCGTGATACTAACCATACGTTGTAGTCGTTTATGCAATTTTTATATAATTATTTCAATTATTCAAAATGTATAGTCAGTGAGGACGAGAAACGACTGAAACGGAGCAGGCCAGAGGTAATCACGCATTTAAATGTACTATTTGAATACTTTGGTCAGTACATATTAGACTTCTCTTTTATCAGCTTTGGTTTGTTTAATTAAAGAAACTTTTTGATAAAGTGTATAAGCATGTTTAGTTGGTTGTTTTCGCCGTTTTCGATAGTTTGTCAGTCATATCATGGTGTTCATTTAACTAACGCACACTTTAACTGTGATAACTGGTTTTTCAGTATTTCGTAAGCACATTTCTTCCAGTAACAGACAACTGCCGAACTTGATTCAGAGGTAGGGNGGGATGGGGGGGGCTATTGAAGTAGAAATAATTTCATGACTGTTTCCCACACATGTCATGTTGACGTAACCGCGATCCTCGTATTTCTAGTCCAGCGCAGAGCTTACCGTAAAAAATGAGTTGATAATCACGTCATGTTCATGTTGAATAAAAAAAACACCGTGGGTATTTTACAGATAAGTAACGATTAAAGTAAACGTTTTCTCGCAAAAGTTTTGCATGCAATAAGACGTTCAACGTCTCTGAATCTTTACTAAATACACTGGGTATATTTCTGTATGTTATAGTACTTTTTCTGTCATGTGTATGAAAAGGTTATTGCGGAGGTTCTATATGTTTTGCCCATTAAACTAAAATTAGATCAGACACGATTACAATTTAACTCGCGTTTCATATTGCAAACTGATGTATTAATATAAATTTGTGTTCTATTGGCATACACAGTCAATTATTTCTGTAGTTGTAATTTGCTTCGATATATTCGTATAACTGTATTTGAGGTACGTAGGTGGTGTAGGTAATTCTGACGACAGGGTACTTTGGTGGAGCGCAGGGCTGTAAATAAGGAGAAAACTCCAGGGAGTGGTAGTGCCTACTTACTTAAAAAGATCTAATATTCTCTGTTCAACTGGTAGAGTTTGTGATGTTGATTAGTGGCTGACAAATAAAAATAACTAATTTTTACACTAGCATAGCTGGAGTAAATATATTATTAAGCTATTTTGAATGGAGTAATTAGCTTGAATAAGCACCTTTTCTTGCATCACAAGACATGGGTCAACTTCACATAGTCACTCATAGTTTATTTCCGAATTGCTTTGATATTTCATATTTAACACGAATATAGTGATTCATTAATGGGTTAAAAATAAAATACAATCAGTCTTTCATTGTGCAAACACATGGCATACACAGTATGCCAACATTGTTGCCATGGGTATTATGTAAATTTAAATTCAATAACTTGTGTATAAATGCAAAATGTTGAAAAACAACAGTCACAATTGGAAACGTAATACACCCTACTTTTTATACAAATAAATGGTCTATAAGCGAATTCACTCATCAACGCTGTCAAACTAGTTATGTTTGGATTTGTAAAAATCTACAATGATGATCACCACAGCCATTTAAAAAATTTAAATATATAAAACGAGGGAATTCATATAAACAAAAATCATGCAATACCCTATTTTGTGATAATAAACTTAATAATAATATATGTAAACAAAATTCAAAAATGATCATGTGTTTTAAGGTTTTAATTGTCAATATATATCTTACTTGATATGTAAACTAGCTATACTATTTTTTTGAGAAATTAGTATTTATGTTTGCATGACACACCGAGCTTTGCGCTTGCGATTATGTATTTATGAAAAGTGACAGATTATGACGAATTGTATTGCTTCCGTATAATCTGACTGTGTTAAAGAATAATTGGTTTAAACATGTGGAAATGTTTTTTAAATTATGCAAAACATCATACTAAAGGGCAATTTGCATACCGGTTTAGATTTTAAATCGCAGATTGCATAAAAATGGAATATATCATGTTTGCGTAATGGCTTTTATTATTGTACATATTTTAATTTGATGCACGACCCATGGACCTGTTATATTTTAGTAAACGTAAATCCTGGCTGTTCAATATATGATTTATGTGCGCGTTCGGGTATTTTTTAGAAGATCAAGGACAACCGATGAATATTGCGAACAACACAGAGGGTAGTAACGCTATATCAACACATTGCTAAAAAAGGAACGTTAGGCGATAAAAACAATTTGAAACGAATACCGCAAATTGACACACTGTTTACGGATAGAAACACGTATACATCACAGACAAGCTCTGAATATTATTTTTTGGATAAATATCTGTTATGTAAATGCCAATGTTTGAGTACTTAGCATATCAAAAATCGTTCATAATTTGGTATAGAGATATGTGCTTACATTATTATTCACGGTTACATAATTCTAGTATCAACCTACCGTGATACAAATTCAAGCTTATACACATGAAATGTAATTGTATTATAGGCTCCGTCTCTGCAATATGTATAATATCCTGAACTTCTAACAGTTGTGGCGCCAAGTTTATTTCGATGAAATTGAATTGCAATACGTGAGCAGTTTTGACTGTACTCGACATCTTTGTGTCATACATATTCTGGGTGTGTTGGGTAATGCACAAAGATAATGTAATTTTAGACGCAAGATGTATTGTAAGAAAAAGTGATGAAATGGATGGTGATACGCACATCTGTGTAACAACTATTAAATTAAGAATTACACACCAATAATTGAATTAGTCTTACGTTCACTAGGATTCTTTGTATTGATGTATAGACGGAGCTCGTCTTGTTGTGAGCAAAATTCGATAACCAGTGGTTTTGTGCAGTGCCGTCAAGTCCGGTTGTAAACGATACACATGGTGCCCTTTTGTAAGCAGTCAACAGATCAACACACTCGAGGTATACTCTATTTCGTACTGATTTCGAAATTTGACTAACAACGTATTTAAAAACATTATTCGTACTAGGTACAATCTAGAATGGCCAACTTTTCTTAGAAAACCAAACACCTTGTTATGAAGACAAAATGCGTTTCATAACTGAACTGAAAGGAATAATCAATGTTTGGTAAGACAATGAGGGTAACTTGACAATTATTTCAAAATATTTTTACTGAACAAGTACAGTGTGATAAAGGGTCTGTCAATTTATATAATCGAGAGCGTATCTCTATAGTAATATAAATTACTGTCCTCTATCACACCTTGCGGGGTCAGTAAGCAGCCGTGTAACGAATTTATCATACAGATAACCATTATTTATAGAGCATCTTAGTTATAACTGAAGAAAATTAAGCTCAACATTTAACGTGACTGACCTTATATGAAAAGCTACTGGCTTAATATGGAAAAATATACTATTAGCATGTGTCCTTGCCAAGACAAAAAAAGAAAACAAGTATACACAACGAGTTATGTACCTGTTTGACTGACCTAACAAATCGGTATTTCATCTCAATTACAACCTTAAAGCGTCATTCACAAAGAACGGAACACTTTGTTTACCGAAGAGCGAAGACAGGGCCGTATTTTGTATGAGGTAAATTAAAGTAAAATGCAATTATTGAATAATACATTGGACATTTACAAACATATTTTGTTGCCATGTATCATTTTGACTGAACTATCAAACCTGTATTTCATTTCAGTTACCAGCAAAACGTCACTCTCAAAGAACAGACATCTCTCTTTACCAACGAGCAAAGACTGCAAATTAATGAAAACGCATTTTTCTTCAACAAGTCGTGTTGCATCATGTTTGAACGGTTCAAATACGACTTATATTAATTAAGGGAAGGTTATTACATCAATACCTTAAGACTAAATACAAATGATTAAACAAATAACCAATATATGCTAAATCTTGACATTTTAATATATGTACAGACATGTTAAACACAGTTTCGTTTTGATAACTTTTGAAAAAATAGCATAATTCAAATACAATGCCTCAAAAAAAAACCAACATAAACAATTGTGAGCTTTTTCACTTAATTTGAACCTGAAGCCGTAGCAACCTTTGACGGAAGACAATTGAACAGATGCTTAAAATGTTCACAATTATGTCTTATCAGTAAAACGACATTGGTTTGTTTTATGTTTTACAAGATACTTCGGAATGAAATAATATGTCATGTTTAGAATCACAATCGCCGGAGCAGTGCCTATTCAAATCCAAGAGTCATTTACGAGAACAATTAAAACCCACTTAGCGATCTTTAATGCATTTATCAATAAAATTCGCTTAGCTCTTACGACGGGAAAGAGAGCATCAGCTAGACCTGTTAGATTAAGTAGCCGCAATACCGTTGAAGTATTTGTCAAATGTCAAACTTGATGTCTTATTTGTATCACCTGCGTAAACATCACACTTTAGTGCAGCAAATGCAAATTAACTAGTACTTGTACGGTTAAACATGACGTTATTGTACCAACATTAAGTACGGCGTTTTCTTATTCAATGCATGTATTATACGATTTTCATACTTAAAATAACATAAGTTGTAGACTAAGAGACAGACATCGTGCAATCACGTTCACATAAATGCATATTCAACCCTTCAAATTCGTTACTACTCAGTTCTTGTACAAGCTTTTACAGAATAAGTGCAATTTCTGAAGTGTACGTACGCAGTTTTGTCTAGTCAGCATAAACAATGACTTCACACATGATGTGTCCAATTAGTCATGTAATTTCCGTTATTTATAAACGTTTAGCAAACCATATGTTTAAACGAAGTACAGTTTACGACGATTTGTCACGAACGACATTACATCGATTACACATATCAAATACAGTAGATGGGGTCTGTCAAAGTTAGAGAAATGATACCATGCACGACCTTATTATAGAGCAATAAAAATGATGACATTTGAAAAATATGTTTATTTTAAATGAAAATCATTAAAAAAAAANCAACAAAACATAAAAAAAAAAAAAAAAAAAATCAGCACGAGGGCATAATGAACATATTATAGTAAGGCTAAACAAAATAAAAAATAGCGTGAATTGTGAAAAAATAGTGTTGTAATATAATGAGAGGATAATACAAGGCTGAGCCGGGCCGGACAGTGATAATCGGCCCGCAGGGAGCATAACGGCCCGAGGGCTTTAGCAAATTTGTTACTATATATAGTAAGGTATGTATTATATCTAAATATTAAATCGACATTGTACATTTCTTAAATACCCAAAGATACATATCATATGAACAAAGGACAGTCCTTATCATAGAAACGATGTGATTAATCCATATTTACCGCGAGTTGATATCAAATAAACAACAGAATGGACAACAGGTTATGGATTCTAGTCACTTTTCATGGAATCCATTGTTATAAAAACCATATACAATCATGAACAATTTAAACATTACTCTAGTATTGACGCAATGGTTTCTTTTCGTTATTAATAAATATATTTTAATATATATGTTATGTATATATACTTATATTTGGTAAACACTTAATGTATTACAATGCCACTTCTGTCAAATTGATTTTGGTTATTATAATATTCGAGAATACCATGATGGCCCTAAAGCGTTCACATGAGTTTGAGGTAAACCAATTATCAAAACTTGACCTGGTGACTTGGCCCCGGTAGTAGTAACACGTTTTTTTTAGACTTGATCAAGTGACCTAGTTGTTGGACGCTCATTACCTAGATTCAAACTAAGGCTAATTATGGTGAAGATTGTGTTAATAGTTTTGTCAAGATTTAGTCATAAATATGACCTAAGGAGTAGTCATATATTTTGTTTATGAGATTTGATTTGGAGACTAATTTTAAACCTATTTATTATTGCTCGAATGCATCGAATGCCTCATGCTTATTGTAACGCTATTGAGTCCGTTTACCGGAAAGAATACATTCTTTCGGGAGATCTAAAAAAGATCCCACAGTGAGGGTCGAAACCATGACCTCCGGTCTCTAGGCGGACATCATATCCACTACACCACAGCAAACTAGGTTTTGGTCTAGACTTTAATCAAATTAAGCTTAGATATTGTTAAGATAAACATTCTGACCGAGTTTCATTGAAAGTGCTGTCATAAATGAAGCATCTGAAGTGGTTACATTTGTTTCTTAGATCTTACATGGTGATCCAAATTCATTATTAATATGCCCATATTCACACTCGGTCTAGATATTGTCAAGATTAACATTCTGTCCAAGTTTCATTAAGATTGAGTTATACATGTGACATCTACGAAGATAATGAGGTTGTTTTAAGATTTGACCACATAAACTTGTTTAGAGACGCATGTTACTCCGATTTAAACTCAGCTTAGATATTTTCAAAATAGACATTTTGAGATAAGCATCATCCATTTATTTTTTATAAATGTGGCCCTTAGTGTGTAAAAACGTTGTTCTAAGATTCGCGTGGTGATCTAACTTTTGGACGTACCTAACCAAGATTTAAAATCGGCTTAGTCTTAAATGCGGCTTCTCTTAGTTTTGACCTGGTGAACACGTTTTAAGACAAATATGACCCAGCTTCACAATCAACCTTGATATGTTTGCGATTCATATTTGGAGAAAGTTTCATTAAGGTTGAATGAATAATTTGGCCTCGAATGCGATTTCGAACAAGAAGTCGACTCTCACCGCACGCCGACGGACGCCGGACATAAGGTGAAAACAATGGCTTTCCATGGAGGTTTCGTGCCCAGATGACCTTAAGACTAAAATAAAAGTTAAAATACATGAAGCAGTCAATCTTCTTACCCTTAAAAATGTAATGGGCTGTAAAACAACACTCTTTTACTAATTTATCTTCATATTACTGGTAGGTTATAGCACTAAAAATACATGTACTCGAATGGATCACAATTAATCGTCTGTCTACAATATAAAACAACCCTGTAGAAATTTGGATTCTTATTTCTTAAGAAAAGTGGTGTTTGTCTATGATAGTGTCTACGCGTCGTATGCAGACATCATTCTCGGTATATCTGGATGTTATGGAACAATATTTACATGTTATATTTTCCGATTAGCAGAGCAAAAACCAAAGTGTATCATGACCGTTGAAAAGTTTTGGAGGGAAAAACCGTATATATCAACGTTTAAATTGCAGTGATATGGTATCCCGTCTAGCATGCTTTGCACTCTCAAGTAATTTGCCATTTTTCCAACGTCGATACTTCACGACTTAAATTAGTTATTATCTGAAAGGCATAATTGAAACAAATGTCTGGCCCCTTAATAGGGTATGAAACTTAATGTTTAAATTAAAAATCTTTATCTGTAAACCTTCACTTTTTTTTAAAAAGGTTATCGTGTGTAGTTATCGTGTTAACGAAAATACGTTTGGCAAAAGCCGTGTCCGTGTATTTTTTATTTATGTTGGAATATTGTTGTTTTTTTTAATTAGACTGAGGTTGATTTAATGTTTAATGTTAAACAAATGTTCTGTGCATAGTTTATTTACCGTACTTATTGCAATAGGACTACTTGAAGAAACATCAATACGAACAACATATAATGATACCTATTCCGTGTCTACAATGTTATTATTGTAGTTACCTACAGACAACCAATGTCAAAATAACAAGGCATATCTGAAAATTGACCGTCATTTAATGTTGCATATGTATGGCGTGTCAGAAAAAGGATAAATTTAAAGTCAGAAATAACACTGTTTGGTAGATTATACGACCTCAGTCATTGCTCTTTGCGGCAGATATCGTTTCATGTCGATCATTCAGAAGTTTGCAGAGATTTAACATGCATAAACCGACTAACCTATTCGTACAATTATGTGAAGCAACATCATTTTTGTATTGCAAAGAGCCTTGTCCACAAATTGATGAATTTACATTTGGGTCGTAATATTGATTCATAATATAGTATGTTCGGTCACTTGATGTAACTATCTACTGAAGAAACAATTCATATTCTGTTCATTTGAAATATTTCTTTACTCCCATAACTTAGCATGATTGTTTTATGCCAAAAAAAAACAGAATAAATCCATGTTATTGCTTCGCTTAGGGAATTGTCAAATATTCTTAGTGCTCACATGTTTAAAGTTCTCACTGCCAATACACAAATATGTTAACATTGCACAGAACACTTTCTCTAGCTGTCATTTTTTTTTGTGAGTAATAACATGTTGTGTTTTGTTCTGTGTGTATTTCAGAGAATACGTTTCGAAGTCTTTATGAATGCATCAAGCCGTATATAATAAAAGTGATGATCTTGTTTCAGTGATAGACTTTGTCAGTACAAATGTGTATTAACGGTTTGAACACATGAATCAGTTTTTTTAGTATTGTATACCGCTAGATTAATGTGTGTACGTCTCCTAACAAATATTTTATTTGCCAAACAAGATATAATTTTATTAGGTTCAACTAGGTATGTACTTTGCCAAAATATTGATTTATAGTGACATAACATTACAATTCGATTTAATGTATCATTTAGCAGAACATTGCTTGGGCGAGCGGGCATTTGACTACCGCTTTGCACTCTTCCGCAAAGTGACTATACTAATACAAGTTTATGAATCAGCAGAGTGAACTATATGAACACGTGTGGTCTCAGGTCAGAAGGTTATTTATAATGCGTTTGTGTAACACTCCTGTACTAACAAATTTGTTCACTTGTTAAATCGAGTTACACTATTTGAAAGAAACATATACACACATTTCACAACGAAACACATCTTAGCACGAAGCGTTATTTTTGATGCGTATGATACATTCATGAATGACATGCTTGCATTTGAACAGTACGATTATGGTATCGTTAATTTGCGAAATTCAAAATGTTTTGAATATATTATTTATTTGACCTATCACATATGTCAACGTATACGTTTGAGCAAACGTTAGGCGAGATTGAACTTTGAATTCTTCTGATAAATGAAAACGACATCCTTTGCATTTCAATCAACGTTCTAGAAATGCTCGTATATATTATTGACCCACAAAGATTTGACTGTATATTGCATTTCAGGCTAACACCTCGGAAATGCAAACTCATTCATATGAATGAAAAACTGTTCATATGAGAAACCAATATAACCCATACATCAGTAAAAATGTGCTTAAATTGAAAACGCCTCTCATCTGGTATATCTTCGCATCTGAATTTTGTTTATGACTAAAACGTTCTACGCATATACATGTTAGATTAGCCATTATTCAGAAATCTGAAGTTTTCCAATTAGATAACAAGTTTTTTAAAAGACAATATAAGGGTAAAAAGCAGTTTCGAAAATTAAAAAATGTATGTTAACGAAATTTTCAAGTAGCATTTGCAATAATTCTGTTTGTTTTAAGACACGGCGTACTTGATTTATTTAACACTCCTAGAATTGCCAATACTAAGCAAAGTAATATCCAAATCGCTCCATCACATATTTTCGATCGGGTAGTTTTAACGTCAGTTGCATATCTGTGTTATGTATGTATCAATAACGCTGCACTATTAAACCGAATATTTGCTTATCCTGCATTAATATATTATTCCAATTACATCTGTTAAACGAACGTTTGAAAATATCGACGATAACTGAAACAAACAACAATAAACTTAAATATTTAAGAATTGTCCTGACAATTGCTTACATAATAATCGTTTCATTTACTGTATTCATATTGTGTATATTTTTGTAATGAATGTATAACCTGAAGAAAATAATTAGACGCAAATATTTGATTATTAGTTGTATCTAGTTTAAAATTTACAAAAGAAATATAGTTGATAGAACCGAATTGAAGTCCTTATGTATCGGGTGACATGCAAATATACATCACATTACAATTACAATATAAGATTTCGAACTATTAAACAGGCGGAACTTTGGTAATTTGTCCTTTGTAATAAACAACAACAGCAACAACAATTATTTGCATTTTTTATTGCATTAATCCCTAATCTCAATAAATCATTTAAAATAACACACACAGTGAAACCCTTTTAACCACGCGTCTGCTATTTAGCCACCATGTTTTCAATAACCGATGGGTTGCCAAGTTAAACTAGATTTCTATCAATATTTAATATGAATTACATGCTGTATTTTCCATGATTGGAACAACTATTGAAACATTCAGAATGACAAGCCTTGGATTGGAATTAGGAATTCATTGCAATCTTATCAAAATCCAATCTGGGATTTATAATATCATTGAATGTTTTACCGTCTGTTGAATTTTATATATAAATCATGTAGTTCCTGATGTCTTTTTCAAATCATACAAACATATGTATTACAGCGGATTGATAATATATACATAGTAATGTACGGAAAAAAACACAAAAAGATCGATATCGTGTAAAATGAAGTCTACACTTCTGAGTGCACCCTCTTTAAACAATGTACCGAATATAAATTGTTTCCCAAGGCCAACGCTAATTCGTATTAATATTTCACAGAAACCTGTCTGTAGTTGTCATGTTAATTTCCCTGAATTATTGTTTATGTTGTCCTGGTTATGTAAAACGAAATCCCGCTTCTTCTTGAGTACTCTAGAGATTAAACAGCAAGAATGATCAATGAGCGAATCAAAAATCATGCTTCAGTACAATGCTATAAATTGTTTAAACTGAAACTGAAACAAATGTATATCCTTTATAATTGTTAAAACTAAACACGCAAAATAAATGTGTGTATACGTTTTATATATGTAATTATTAAATATTAAATACTTTTAATAAACACTTGCGGAAAGTTAAATCAAATTATC
The DNA here is from genome assembly GCA_007657795.1 of Dreissena rostriformis. NCBI lineage: Eukaryota > Metazoa > Mollusca > Bivalvia > Myida > Dreissenidae > Dreissena > Dreissena rostriformis. The sequence goes on along the minus strand of VMBQ01001064.1, from coordinate 132,441 downwards.
ATAGCGAGTAAGTCAAATCATATTCAAATTTAAAATTCTCTTAAATTCTATTATTGCATCGAGCGCGTTTTTACATCTATTTCTGTTTTAGGTTTTACGTACAAGGAACAATCGCTTTTATGATTTCTATTGATATCGGAATAGTATCATATCTTGTTTTATGTGGTCACATATAGAACTAAAGAAGTGAACGAATTGAAATGTTGCAGTTGCGTAATATATTTGTCTGGAACGGAAATAATGTTCTTGTCGGAGTTTTAATTAAAATGAACTGTCAAGAGTACGCAATTATCAGAATAATAAACCGATCCATCAAAGTACAGTCACATACATGATACTAACCCTGCGTGCCACTATAGCTTTTCACTATTTGTTTCTCATGTTTTCATAATTCATAGTCAGTGAGAACAAAACATGATTGAAAGGAAGCATGCCTGAGGTAATTGCGCATTGAAATGTAGTATTGGAATAGTTTGGAATGTATTAATTGATACATTCCAAACTATTCTGCACTTGACTTCACTTTAATCAATTTTGTTTTTTAGCTTTTTTATATAAGTACAAGTTACACGGGTAAATTGACTTCAATCTGTACGAATGCGTGTACTATCTCTGATCTTAGCGGATGCTTTAGTATTTGCAGTGCATTATGCCATACAAAGAGGGTGATGGAAGATGCTAAAGAAAAGTTGCTTGGTTCGTTCTACTATTTATAATAGAACGGTATAGCAGTTTTGGTGGTGGTTGTAATGTAAAGGTTGCTGAGTTTCTGCAATGTGTTGCGGTTATCAAAGAGACTTCATATACTCGACCGGTAATCACGGGCGCCACATCTTTTTGGAATGCATTAATAAATGAGCCCATGCTACTTCCGAGGTGGCGCTAAGGACCGGATGTTTTGAATTTTCACCGATAATTCTTCAGGTTGAGTAGGCTTTATAAGTTTTTTTCAACATATTTCGAATTTTTTTAAAAATCGGGCAATGTAGTGCAATTGAGCGAAGATTAATTCGTCTACAAATGTACAGAAACATACATTCACAACCCATTAGAAAACGTGAGGACCTTTTTAAGTTGTGGCATGGTGGAGTTTTGGAAAGCAAATCAATGTCTTTTGCCTGTGTGACGAGCAAATTTCCACCCGATTAATTCGTGAACGACATGAAACGTTTGCGTTCAACATATACGAGTTGCTGCATTCACAAACAAACTGGCTTCTTGCAGATGTAATAGAAGTTTTTGTATTTTTCCAAAAGAGATGGACCCAATGCCAAGGAGGTGGCGCTAATGACAGGAGGTAGCGCCAATGCACGATATATGAATCATAACATGACTTACATTTGATAGATTTTCCTTTTTCCTTTTTGTTATTGTTCAACGTAAATACGTGAATCCAAAAATATACAGAACATAAACGCATTCTTAAAGCACAAGATGTAAATCTGTAAATATATAAGTAACCAACTCAATTAAGAAGTCAGCGACCTGAATAAACATATTGTACGATATAAACCCAAAATATGTTATACTCAATAAATCCAATAAATAAATTCTCAACAAAATATTTTTTCTACAGCAAATGTGTTTATACAGTAAGATAATTCACGAAATAATTAAAAGATGTTACTTCTGCTTGAAACGATGAGTTTCGTCCCCTTATCCGAATGCCTAATTCGCGAAAAGGCAAAGGTCAACAAATCTTAATTAGGCTAAAATATGTCGTTTGTTCCCACTAATATCTCCAAAAACATATTAGGATAGCTCGGTCTTTAATCGTTAACCTTTTTTTATTATACTCAAGTTACTTCCCAGTTTTATAGTATGAAATGACAGAATTCTTCAAAATCTCTTTTCAACACATGTTGCTTCATCATTATGTAGACTTTACCTTTTCGATTATATTGCATTATGATCGAATAGAGAAAAAAAAGATCGAACACTCAACCTGGAATACCACACAAAACGTGTATGGTCGGTACCGAAAATAAAAATAGCTTAACATGTGCATTGGCGCCACCTCCTGTCATTAGCGCCACCTCATTGGCATTGGCTCCATCTCTTTTGGAAGAATGCAAAATTATCTATTAGATCGACAAGAAGCCAATGTTTTTNCCCCCCCCCCCCCTTGCGCATTACAATACCAGGCCTCGTTCGTTGTAGTTGACCGCTTTCATCGACACACAGGAAAAAATACATCGTTTTTCTTTAAAATCGTCACCATGCCTCAACTTATAAAGGTCATTACGTTTCCAAATTGGTTGTAATAATTTGTTTTTGAACATTTGTGGATGAATCGCACTACATTGCCCGATTTTTAAAAAAATGAGAAATATATTGAAAAAGCATATAAAACCTTCTCACCCTGTAGAATCATCCGTGAAATTTCAAAACATCCGGTCCTTAGCGCCACCTCGGAAATAGCATTGGCTCATTTATTAATGTATCACAAAAAAGAGGTGGCACCCGTGATTACCGGCCGTGATATGGTAGCGACGTGACAACGGTCAATGAAGGGCGGCTAGCCTTGCTAGTAATATTATCTTTTAATATTTTATGTTATGTGTGAAAAACAGGGTCGAAAGCATTTATTAATTAATTCTGTCTTTTTTACAAAAAAAACTGGCTCTAAACATATGAACGAAATAAAAAGTTACATGCAATTAATATGATTTTGCACCTTGTAAGGTAAATTGGGAAATATAGTTATGTTTTTGTAACTGTATCTACCATAAAGATTATAACTTCTTACTTTTACAGAAGAATTGATATAATATATTTAATTTGAATATGTGTATTAAAGATGCATTTTTCATGATAAAATGTCATTCATTTGTACCATTTGAATTTCATTGAAAAATATCATTCAGATGACCGTGCAAGCATTGAGGAAATTGCATCCCGTTGAAAGGACTTGATTTTGGCCAACTCGTACCCGAATTGACATCATTTGATGTTTGAGCGTTATTTATTATACTCTTGCCGTTATTTGTATATAAACGCATGCAGTAAATGGATGTATTACACTAGGTATATTCTTTGATATATTTGCAACAAATGATAAAATAATGGTTCACTTAACGCTGACCACGTAGTCTTATGCCATTTTGCTACTAGTCAGTCATTATAAAATCCGTATGTAAGTAAGAAAAGTAAATTCAAAATGCATAATATGATTAAAAAGTAAACTGATGTAAAGGAATTGTTTAAACCTGTTTTGCTTTTTAATGACCGTAAGATGTTTATTCGATTATTACGAGTATTTTTTTTAAACTATATCAATACACTTGTAGGCAGTACAGACATTATCATTGTCATAATTTTGATACTGTAGGATTTTGTAATTGTAATTTATTTGCGGGTTTGAACAATCTTTCGAACTGCAAAATATATTTTGAAGACTTGTTACGCGATAACGTACAAAATCCTCAACACTTTCCAATATAGGAGTAAATAATGTAACCCACAGGAATAACACGTTCTCTCAGATCCATCTGCGGTAGTATCAAGGAGTTTATGCTACTTGACTGTTTAACCCATTTATGCCTAGTGAACTCTCCCATCCTTCTATATTGGATCAATTTATTTCCAAAATTAGGGATGTCTAGTATATTTATTTCTATATCAAGAATATTTCATACAGAAATTTCTTAAAGCAAACAGCGCAGACCCTGATCAGATGCCGCATCATGCGGCGTCTCATCTGGGTCTACGCTGTTTGCCAAGGCCTTTTTTAGACGCTAGGCATAAATGGGTTAAGTCTGTCTAAATAAAGCGAATACAAATGTGAACCTAACCTCCATACTGGCTCTTTATAAGGGGCATATGATTCTTGAACTATTTGTATATGGTGTTAGTGTGAGTAATGGTTATGAATACGAAATTGGACTCGTTTTAAATATCTAAGAGTTTCATTCCATCCAAAGACTTTAGTATTTATGCGTGGACGAAGAAATAAAATATCACTTGTTTATGATGAAGATCAATTCTAATAATGCAAAATCCGACAGAAAAATACTTCACACGACATCAATTGTGCCAATGAATTATTTACACTGTATTCTTTGTACAGAACAGAACTGAAGAGCACTTTATAGTTTTTCACATAACAGAACTGTGAAAGTGTGTAACAATATGATAAATATACACACACACACACACATATATATATATATATATATATANTATATATATATATATATATATACAAACTTAGCTAAACAACAAACCAACATTATTTAAATAATATAAGACGTGATGAAGTTTACTTCGGTAGAAGATCAGCAAAAAGAACAGACATTATTTAGTCAATAATACTATTAGACTAATTTAATACTCGATTTATATAAACGCATGATATATAATTGTATTTTATTTTCATGTGCATGTTGTCGTCATGATGGAAGTGCAAGTCTGTAATGGTTGAGCGAACGAAAATGAGCAAAACTGTCAATCGAAAAGCCTGAACAGTGTTTAAATCAATTCGCATTTTTAGTTATTAAGGTATAAAGCGTTTATATTCTTTTAAACTCATGATGCAGAATATTTTTCGACTTTTTCATTATTAGAATACGGCATGCAATACGAGCAGCTACTGTGAGCAGCATCCACAATCACTATGAGTGACGATTATATGTGTCGCGTTCTGAGAAAACTGGGCATAATGCATATGCGTAAAGTGTCGTTCCAGATAAGCCTGTGCAGTCCACACAGGCTAATCAGGGACAACACTTTCCGCTTAAATGACACTTTTCGTTTATATGAAGTCTCTTCTTAGCAAAAATCCGATTTAGGCGGAAAGTGTCGTCCCTGATTAGCCTGTGCGGACGACACTTCACGCACATGCATTATGCCCAGTTTTCTCAGAACACGACTCATATTATTTATATAAATTTTGCCTGTTATAGACTCTTTTAAAGAGGTGACATGTTTCTGCAAAAGAACTGCCATGCTCGTGCATGTATTGTACGAATTCTGATAATAACAAACAACGCATTATTCACTTTTTGGATTAGTTCATAAATGCTTTTTCAATCATTTATGTTATCGCTTAGAGAAGTATAATATGTACTTATATCTTAGGTGTTTTAAAACACTAGCAATGTAAGCATCGCACAAGAACTGTCTATAGCTGTACATATCTGTCTGATTATTATGTATCGACTATAAGTAATGCTTTGTTGGTTAAATTATAGAAAAAAACGGTGTATTTGGGACTGTATAGTTTAAATAAGACCTAGTTAAGTCATATATTGCCTAATGTCAACTCGTTTCAACTCAGAGCTAAAACTAAATTATACAACGTGTTAACGTGTGTCATGCGTAATATGTCATAATTTGTGCTAAAATGGACCTCGCCCGGGCGATTATAAAGTGGAAAAAAAATTGACGCGACTTTGTTGATGTATTATGTGTTTCTGATTATTGAACATTTGCGTGGCGGTAAAACTGTCCAGCAAATTAAAATAATGACATTGATTGCACATGAATAATGCAAAACGACCCTTCAGTTACGTTCCTTGTCTGCAATAAACATTGTTCCAGGAAACGCGCACTGGCAATATTAACTTTAGAGAATAGAAACTCAATATATCAATATGATATATGACTCGAATTTTGCTTGAAATGACAAACGGGGAATTCTCGTTTTTTTTCTTGAAACTTTTACCACAGGCTGTCAACGGATTTCAATAAAGATATCGTGTTGTCATGACAGGTTATATAACACTTTAAACAAAGGGGTAATGTTTTTGAAATACAAGTTATCCTCAATTTGTATTTGATATATGATCAAATTAACGCATATTATCGTTTCAACAAATATTCTAGACACATCCAAATCCCTAAAATCGCCATTTATTGTTTGTATGTACATCTGATGATATAGTTGATAGCATATGAAACAAACGTTCAAGTAATAAATTTAAGAACACAATTAAATGTATCGATCTATGATTGTTATAAAGTTTGAAAATTTTACTTAAATGCATACAACGTTGTCCCTTATTTTTTTACAAAAGAACTTCCAAACTATGATACCATGGCGAAATTAACAATTAGTCAATTTTATATCCGGTGATGGTTATTACAACTTTGAAAACTACGTGTATCATGCATGTGATACATTTTAATATGCAACTTAAAGTATAATTGCAAACAGGCTCTGACAATGTATATTATGCAAACAGTATACATAATAATAAACTTATTTAATTCAAGGAAAATGGTAAAATACAGTAACGTCCAACTATACAGTTCATCGAAAAGACCACACAGCAATCTTTTAATAACCTAGTTTCGAGGGGCTCAATTAACTTATTTAATAACTACGTGATTTTACTAAATTAAACATGGCAATTGTAATGATTACAACATAACATATGTTTGGAAAATAAAATCAATTTGTAATTAAAATAAACAAGTTCTTATTGTAAAACGTAATAAAAAAAGAGGATTTAAACTACACGCTCAGTACCTTTAACCTGATTTGTGCCTCTCCGACCACCCACAAATGGTGGACTATTTTAACTTAAAGCTATATACATAGTCAAGAAGCTGTTAATAGCTTTATCTTTTGGGGACGTGGGCTGAACGTGGCTTAGCATGGACCTACTAGTAGGCCCGGTCATACTCAATATACGTAATAGGATGTTAAGATAAATGTAACGCAGTGTAAGGTAGATCTCCCACAGTAACGTACGTGATTAGTAGTCAATATTAAACATATTTATTGCTACACAACGTTGTTTTCGTTCGACCTCAACTATGATAAACCTTTAGTGTTTATGTAGCTTCGCCAATGGTGGAGGAGAGTGGTTACTGCACTTACAATCTTATCCTATTCAATAAATATTTACCCCAAAATTGTAGTTCTGAGTAGTTATATGGCATTCATGATCTTTACCCAATTGTTGAACTAGAATAATGCACTGATTGCATTGAAAGTTATTAGGCTAATAATGGTTATTGTAGTGCCCATGGGTACTGTTGGTTTCAATTAGCACAAATAAATAACGACATTCGATTCTCTTACAAACTATGGAAACATTGTAAAATCATTTTCAACAGCAACAGAAACAAATCACTCTTTTCATCGCCATTCAATGGTAGTACGGAAGTTGAACGGTTGTAATATTCAGGATTTTATATTTGCTGTGAATGTTTTTAATATTATGAAGAGCATACTGATATAATTACCAATATTATGATTTATACCGAACACGCAATTAGAATAATGCATAGTCAGCCGAACGAATGTATTCTCATTAAATGACAGCTGTATCATTTAATTATCGAACACATTACTCTATTGATAATTGTATGACTGCAGACTTGTTATTTCAAAACCAATATATTTTAAGGATATGTTGTTGTCGATACGATTGTCTAATATCGCCATTTAACATTTCGGAACGTAAAAAGAATTGCCATTAATACTCTGCAATTTGAGATTGGACGTGATGAAATAGAACTGTAACTCTTTCATGGTTAATCGAGGACCGACTGGAATCCTCTTTGATATCCACAAGTAGATATCTTTAATAAACTGAGTCGGGACTGGGCTAGAGTTGTGACAAAAAGGCAACAACAACACACTACTCTTTCGGTATAAAGAAAGCTGGTTCTTTAAAATAAAAATCCGTTCACATCCCATTCCATATTAACAGTTATTATTTAAAACATTTTCATTCAATAAACCAACAATACAAACCAAGAAATATGTATACGTCAATTTGTCATGGTGTGCATGTTTTCAGTGTTTTTTGAATGTATGATTTCAAATGATGTTTTAACTATTCTAGATTTGACACGTAATATTATAAGCTAAGCTAATTTGCATATATGTACAAAATACTATATTTCACGAGACACGAAAAATATGACTGTGTTAGGTTTAACCTGTCTAATACAGTTGACTTATTTCGGCACGACACTCTCATTCTTTAACAACGTTGTTATACATTTTTACGTGTAACTCTGAACGACGGACACTTAATGCACTGCCAAATTGTCTTATATACACACACAATAAATACTTGTGTTTGGTAACATTTAAGGTAATGAAGAAAGGAAAACGAACATATTCAACCGCATAACATATGCATTGAAGCATTGGGCAAGTATAATCTGAGAAGTTTACAAACACGTAGCTCAAGGGTATGATGATTGTATTAAAGTAATTTTACGTGCTCACCATTGTCCATTATGAGTCCATTTACAAGTGATTATAGATATGCTCATGCATTAAATGAGCTTGAACTTTTGATCACTGCTCAATTACTGCCACTTTTCAATCACAGTGATTGTATGATCATTTAAACATTGGCAGCAATTCATGTGTTCATAACTGAGCCAAATATAACTAATATGATTGAGATCAATTACATACAGTTACATTAATTAGGTTTCAATCCCTATCTTTAAAAGTATATCTGAACAATATAATGATAATCAAGCAAATGTTTATAAAAATTCTTGCGACGTATAATAAAGCACAATTTTGTTTGTTTTTTTTCTTCCTTCGTATATGCTCTTGTGATATGTTTTTATTACTAAAATGTACTTCTCGAATTATATGAGATATACCATTCTTTTCTTCAATAACATGTACAGATATTGCTCAATAGAAGATCAGTTTCTAAGATGTTCAGTTACCAAAGTCTAGAACATAATATTTAAACATAATGCTAACACTAGATGCTCGATTTTTTTATGTTTTTTGTTTATCATGTTGTTTAAATATATTTACGTGTTTTGTTTTTAACTGAATTTATTAAACTGTCTTTCATTGGTAATAATAAATTAAGATGCTATACACATATAATGTATAACTCACATTGTAATACAGTTATTTTAATTTAAGTTAATGATGTCGGACGACTAAAAGACGAAAGTATATCATTGTGGTATATATTGTTATATTTTGTGTAGGTCATGTTTTGGAGCCGTCCTGATAGGTACCAATCTTGCAACAGCAGGTGCATATTCGATATAGACAAATAACATCACAGGCACGAGGTGGAAGTAACAGTCACGTTTTATAAACTGTTACAAATGCTCCTTAACATGTAAAATTGTCGATGAGTGATCTGAAAGAATAACGTTAATGCATGAAGTGTTTTGTTTATTACTTACTCCGAGTTCGTCTCCGTTAATGTGTAAGCAAGTCGACCAATAAAATAAGATTAACTATAGCGTGAATATCCCAGACTGAAAGCGCATCGGATTCAATAAATCCTTTAGATGTTAAAAGAACATTTGGACGAAGATTGCTTTTGTGGATGTATGTGAATGTAATTGAAAGACTTATTTCTGTAAGTTTCCATGCTTCAAGACGACTTAGGAAGACCTAGGTAGTTTTTATAATTAAGTCCTTCGCTTAAAAAGAAAACGGATACTATTTTTGTGATTAATTATGAATAATTCATCGAAAAGCATTAGACACGAGTTCTTAAGTATGCCATGACGATAATGAGTGACAACACTATGTGAAACTAATTATTAATTTGCGGGTCAAGGCTGGTTGCATTAACGTCGTATCAAGTATTAAGTATGTGAAACTAGAAGTGAATCAGCAAATGATCATTTTGAAAATCACCACAAGGATCTTCGATTATGGTTAGTGACCAACTAAGAAACATTTAGAAACCTGAATCATTTTAGTAATACCAAATACTGTTTGCAATTGATCAATATTCGTAGTAAGTGAGTGTTTACCCAAGTGACACAGATAGAACAGCCCAATGGTAAATTGGCATTCGTTGTGTACTTTAGAAGTAGTTGTAAGCACTTAAGTGTCATGTTTAGAAAACTAACTGCAATTATGTCGCATATGTTGAAGTAATGAACACAATTATAAGAAGAACATATAATATTTAAATGTATTTGGGTCTGAGTGCCTGTGCTGTGGTGATACCGTTTAGACATTCAATGATACTTCTTACATACAGATTAAAGTCGGGCATTATCGACATTGCAGTTATGCTGATGAATGTTGTTATCACAGTGATCGTCGAATGCCTGATGAGTTTGTGGCCCGGCTTCCTTTTAATAGTGTTCAATAAATGGTGAAATTATATTTAAAAAATACTTTGTATGTTTGTTAATATTTGAATTGCGGTTGCGTTTTATTGCGAATTATGTGTTCTTCTCCTTCTCCTATTCCTTGATATTTATCATCGTTTTGGCAGGTATTATGCACAGCAGCAATTACGAATTTTATGCAATTGATCTGACTGTATGTGTCTTTTTTAGTATTATTGTGCCCGGTATAATGATAGGTGTGTTCCATCCATAAACAACAACTCTGGTACACCAAAACATAGTAATAATAGTTACAGGGTTTGTAACTGACCCGATACGGGATATACGGTTCTGTGGAAATCCATATCGGGGCGAGACCGAAGGTCACTAGGCCAACTACATGTACTTTCCATCTCATCAAATTAACAAGGACAAACAATGTTTTTTTATAACTAGTATTCTCGACAATATTCTACTGCCCTATATAGTCTATTGACACCATATAGAATATATGGGGTCAGCATGTGACGTCAAACAGCCAATGAGAGAAGAGTATTTTGAAGATGGCGTGATATAATTATATTATCGTGATCACGCGAGCTAGATGAAGCAGAAGGTATGTTTTATCAACCACGACATTCCAGACAACCGACTTTACATTATTGATGTATCGCCACCGGCTCGTCGCTCAATTAGGAATTCACAAATAAATGCGCCCATTACATCACTAAGCACATCACTTATTTGAACTGAATAGAACAAACACGAAGTATGTTCATTGTCTATATTTTAAATTAATAATAAGATATACTGATATTAAAATATTAATACTTTGCATGGACCTTTCCGAGACTGTGGATCTAGTTTTGATAATTTCATTAGGGTTTTTAGTGTTGTATTGCATAAACGGTCGTGTATTCAGCATGCATTGACAATATTTCTTACACAAACGAGTGGTTGAACGAATTTCTCTAATGCTACTTCTACTCGAGTTACTCTTTCCTTGCTTTTACAACCCAGATATTAATGTATGCCTGACAACTATGGTTATGATTGAAACAAAGAGCATGCGGTAAGCGTACCATTAACACGCATTAAGTTTATATTCACTTCGTTTAACTACATAATTATTTCCTAAAATCTATTATGATGTATACATTATTGAACAATTCAATTTGTGAGCATAAGGGGACACCGATACCGTTTCGAGTACTGTTAAAATGTGGTCCGTATATTTACACACTATTTACACTTGTTCGTCCTGATTTTTGCCCATTTGTTGAAAAGTTGGCCTAAAATACGATGCAATCTCTTAACATGATAATGGAGTAGTACCCAGGGGTTGATGATCATTAGTGTACATATACATATTTGAATACAGATAGTTCAGACCTAGGTCCAAGGATTCCAAGCGTCCAAAAATACATTGACGATGTATAACGGATTGGAATAATATTTTTAGTTCGGCGTTAAACGTTAGAGAGATAAATTGACAGTTGTTATATATTAAAGCAAATAGTTTTTATTCAAACAAGTTTGTTATGCAATATAATTTCTTCGTAGTTGCGCAAAAAGAAAATTGCAGGATGCTACTATCATTGATTATCTTAACTAACTAAATAACCGAATCATATTTGTGTCTCGCCGCCATGTCTTCGTTTAGGGTGGAGAGTCCGTGTCAGAGATGTACCCAAACAGTATTTGGTCTATGATTTACGACTGTTAAGATTTACAGTTGAATAACGATGTTAATTGGTACACATTAAGTCAATTCCATGGTCTATATTCTTATATGTCGTTGCACAGTTGTATAAGTGTTATACGTTTATTATGTATGATTTGTGTGTAATTTACCAATCAAATATTTCATATACAGTGAAAACAATAATTGGATCATTGCACTTTCAATCAAATTAGTCATATCATACGCATCTTACACGTTTACTTGAAGTTCACATTTAATTCTTCAATTCTGCTGAACATTAAACTTGACTTTCATGAACAATTTGAATCGATAGTTAATATTATTCTTAATGTGTTCATTATTCTTAACCGATTTCGATTATTAGTCGAACACGTGGTAACTATAATGTCATTTGATTTATTATAACTATTGTGCACAGAAATTTAAATTTAATAAGCGGTAGGAATGACAAGTTCACATATCAAACACATGTCGTCGTTGTATGTTCTCAATCAGTAACATATTTGCAATATGTAGACTTAAAATACAATAAACAAAACACAATCAAAATACTAAACTTTTCTAAAAGTAACATGCATCATATATAATTTTCATGTTATCTTTGGTTTAAATATTTAAGAAAATAAAATGTGAAACAAATCGATTTGGCGATACCTTAGCAGTTGTGTTACGGATCAACATTTTAATATTAAATATTCAATTAAGTTCGCATATGCATTGTTTTACATATACGATAATTTGACATTCGAATTCTGATATATATCACGTTGTCTGTAAAATTCAGAAATTATGGCATATTTAAATATGAAATTGCCATTTATTATCAAGCAAGCGTTATTAAGTAGACGTTTTGTATTATGTTCTGCCCAATTCATTAGAATCGGATGTTATCTACAAGAATAACACGTGCCGAACCAGAAATGATTGCAACGAGGGGATGACACTACTGGATAATACATAATTAGTTCAGAATTAATTGTCTACTGCAATAAGGATCAATACTTACGACGGTTTTATCATGAACACTGTGCATTGTTAAATGAAAACCAGTTTTTAACTGTGTATTCATTAAGAGTAAGAAAATGAACCTTATAAATATCTTACACCTAAAAGGTGTATAGGCTTTATAAGTGAACAATTTTTTAAACCATAATTAAAGGACTTAAATCATGGTGATTTTGTTAAATACGATCAATTGTGTAGCTCTTATAGCACAGACAAAATACAACTGTTCAGAAGGGCAACTGTTTACAATTATTTAAATACGAACTAGCTTGCAGCATAGATAAAAGTATGGTCACAACATTGACTAGAGACTTCTTTTCTCGAAACTATGAATGCAGATATTTGGAGCATATTTTGATGTCGAGACAATGGCTATTAACGCTCATAAATAAAAACGAACGTCTCAAGAATGGTAATACATGCTATCCATTTTCAGATTGGCCATAATGGAGAAGGAATGTAACTCTGTAATGGTTAATCGACGACCGCCTGATAATCTCTTTGTGAGGCTCTTTAAGAACTGACGTGGACTGCACGTAGACTGGCACACGATAAGTCATACAATCGTCGCTCTGTGAATACTGTGCGTAATGCCCGTGCGTAAAGAGTCATCCCAGGTTAGCATGTATAGATGCATGAAACAATACGCTTAGGCTTTCATTAAATATGTTTTAGAATAAAGACAGATACTCACTGTTTGACACGTTGACTCTAAAACTGACCACCTGAAGGTTGGATGCGCGACATGAACATATGCCCGTGTCGCTCATTTCTGCCGAGGCTTTGGTCAGTATACTAGTTATTGTTCTGGAGTTAATGGACAACTTTTTCCTCATTCCAATCTGCTTGCTCTTATCCGGAGGGGTAATGGTACCTTGCGCATTTCACGTTAATTCCATTTTCGTACCTCTGTCCGGGTGTGTGGGTTATGTTGTTTTATAGAAACATGAAAGGAAATACGTGTGTGTAGACTTTTTACAAAAGTAATTTAAGTTTAGAAACTTACGAACTTTAAGCGAAATACAATTAACATAAAGAGAATAACGGTTTAACAATCCCAACGATTCACACTGTTTAAATTATTGACTACACTTACAAATATAACGCGCAAAACGCACGTTTTTGTATTTTATGCACACCAATTTAAAGTTATTATATATTTTCGTTATTTGTTACAAATTGTGTTTAAATGTGAAGTGCGGTTACAAAATAACTTTAGTTATACATGTTTGAGTTCATACTAAAGTATAGGCAAACATCCGACGCAATTTATATTTTCCATGGAGGAATTTCTGAAATCTGCACATTTTACAAAACAAGTAGCTGTTATTCGATAAGAAACAACTTTCCAAGAATGTGATTTATTACATAATTAGCTCACGTCAAGATGTTTGCCAACGCATAAGCTATTAATCCCTCACCGTTCTAGTCCACAGGTGTTGCACGGAGCAGTAGAGAATGGCCCTCTCGCACTTGTGGTAAGTGCAGTTGTCGTCGGTCTGAAGGCGCTGGCGTGGAATAGACCGCCTCCCGGGACCGACTGATTTGGCCATCGATTCCTGGCGATATAGGAGTTTGATAATTAAATTAAATGTCCCAATTGAGGCTCAATAATAAAAGTAACATATAAACGATCAAGCAAGCGGGTAACAAAATTAAGATCGAGCTTAACTATAATTGGCAATGTTGAGAACGAGTCCAACTAACTAATTAATTTTGCAACGTCGCCCTTGCTTTTGTAAAATACGAAATGCGGCCACACTCCAAGAACACGATATTAATATCGTGGTCTCGTCTCGCATCGTATACTCGCAATTTATTCAAAACTCGCAATCTCTCGTCGTAAAATGGAACTCATATGTAACCACGGATTATATTGCCGTTTATCCAAATCAAGGTTTTCTTCGGAACAGATTCCGTAAGTTGCGCGTAAGTTTACCATAAAACGTTTGCTTTATGAATTAATTTAAAAGAAAGAAATAAGAGATTAAATTACGAAGCACGGCGAACAGTGTGACTAACCGTCATTATTCAATTTAAATTTCATCAGGCAACTTTTTAAATCAATGGTTATCACTGAATTTAACTCACTGTAATTAATTCGAACTTGTTAGACTTTTCCAACTACCATAATATCATAATAAGACTTATTTAATAGCGTATTGAATTCAGGCTATTATCCCGAAACATAGACCGAGGAAATAATAGTCCCTCTGCACAAGAAAGGTTTTAAAGAAGATGTCAATAATTATAGAGAGCTTACTTTAGTTAGCTGTTTATTTAAGCTTTTTACAACCATTTTAAACAATCGCATTGAAAACAACTGTTATGAAAATATTACTATTTTGGACATTACAATTTTATTCTCCATATTCTTGTTCAAAATAATTTATTTGAAAATAAGAGATTATATATTATATTTGTGGATGAAATGTTTTGATACTATATATAGAAATGCATAATGGTTTAAAATGTAAAAAGGTGGCATAGAGGGTTAAATTCTCAGGATTGTTTAGGACATGTATCAAAAAGGTAAATCTTGTGTTAAGTCGTTTTGTTAAGTCGTTGTCTTCATATTCTAACTATTTTGCATACTCAGTTGGTCTCCGGCAGGGGGAAGTTATGTCCCCCTTATTATTTTCTTTGTTTGTAGAAGATCTCGAGTTGTTTTTACAAAATGATATACACTTTGGATTGCATATATGCGACATTGTTTTGATTTTACTGTTATTTGCTTAATATATGGCTATTGTAGGTAAATCGCTAGATGAAATTCAAAATCATAAAGATAATCTTCCTTATTATTGCAATTTTTGGGAATTAAAAGTAAATACAGAGAAATAAAAAAATATGGTATTTCGGAAAAGAGGCGGAGTATTGCCGAATGAAAATTTGACCTACAATATAGATATTCAAGTTGCGAGTGATTTTAACTATCTTGGAGTTGTTTTTAATTATACTGGCAATGTCACATTGAATCAAGAACACCTTACGGGAAAAGCAGTAAAAGCAATGAATATTTTATGATCTAAATTTCATGACTATGATTTAAAGCAAATACATTGTCAACTATTTCACGCTGTTTTGGTTCCATTTTAAACTATGCGTCGGATGTTTAGGGCTATACTAAATCTGAGGAATTAGAGATCATCCATTTGAAATTTTTTAAACGATTATTCAAGTTTAAACTTAACACATGTAATGCATATGTCTATGGTGAGCTGGGTAGATATACAAAGATATGCCCGTGTCATTAAATATTGGTTTACGATATGTAGATCTAAACATATCATTATTAAAACCATATATAACTTGGCCGTTTCAGATTATCACAAAGGCTGACGTAATTGGATATTTAATGTAAAGATGTTTGATGACTATGGTTTCAGTTATGTATTTGATGATGTTACTTATATTAATATTGATACTAACACATTTGTAGAGGAATTTAAACGCAGAGTATATGATTAATTTACTTACTTAGGACTGGTATGGAACGTAAAATAAAAGTTAACTGTTAGATGTTTATCAAAGTTTTAAAAATCAACTTTGAATATGAGTCCTACCTAGACATTCTACCAAGAAGTTAAAGATACCTTTTCACTGTACTTATATTGTCAGCCAACCAATAACATATTCAAACCGGTCGTTATGCAAGAGAAATCCTTTCTAGAAACTAACGAAACTGCATTGCGATACGACCTATATTGAAGATGAATAACACTGTATTTGTATTTTCCAGGCGTTTGGAAACATAAGAAAAAAAAACATTACATGTATTTATTATCGTTGTGTGAATAAATACACTGGTTATACAGGTTTTTGAAGGTGATACATGTCCATTGGTGCGGAAATCAAGAATTACTCGTGCACATATTTGTAGGTTTGGTCATTCGACAGGCAAGCAGGGTAGAGCGAATACGTGATTTAAATCGTTTTATTTAGTAATGCTCTGTTTCTTTTGAGGTTAATATTATGTTTTATGTGTTTCAGTGAGTTTTATGAGAGCAGGCGGATAACTTGAGATAGTAAGGGTTCCGGACAATTTACCATGGGATTTTCATGGTTTTATAAAAATAATACTTAACGTTTACGATATAGTTACAGCTGATTATTTGTAGATTTCTTTAAAATTAGAGGTTTCAGGAGGTGATGAGGGCACCTAGACACCGGTATTGAGCTATGGGTCCTCATACGTCCCCCTGCCATTAAAAGAAAAATGAAAATGAGCAGTAGGGTTGCGTATCCCGCTCGCGGTTAAACCTGAATCGTTCGTTACTACCGATTATTGTTTGGGGTGTACGTGAAGTCATGTGCACTTCTCTCAATTGGTGGTAATGGATAAATCTTGCAATTAATGCAGCTAATTTTACCAAAACTAATGGTTCACTTTGTGCACTTTTCGCAAATTGGCGTGGTGGATGATCATAGGGGGCGTCCTGTGTGCGCTTTGAGCATCGGCGTCGGAGGGGCGGTTGTTCGGGCCGTGGCGTTTTTTGGCTTGTGCTTTTGAATTGTATATTTGAAATTTGCAATTGTATGTTTTTGAGTTTAGGCTTGACGTCTAATGGGTATTAATATTTTACTATTCGCATGCGACGCATGTGCATGTTTAATGATACGTATAACGCCATGTTCTACATAATGGATTTAGTATCGTTTCAGTTCTAAGATATATGAGAAGGATGTCGCAACGTTTACTGACGTCTCGAGATTCTAAAACTGAGCAGTGCCATTTGGGTCGATCTCTGTTGCGCATTGAACACATACGATCGTCAGAAGAATTGTTTCTTGCATTTATGTGTAGAAAGCCCTGTCAAATATAACCACGCACTCCGTGCGTGTGTTTCAATACATAAAATACCCTGCTTGTCATGACACCTAAACAAAAGTGTTTATTTTTATTCTAAATGGTTAGATGATAGAAGATTTATGTTTGTCATAAAATGTAATGGAATATAAAACATAAAACATGATATAATAAAATACCATCTTTGTATAAATGTTAACTGCAAACGAATAATGAAAAGAACTAATGAAAGTATGCCGTTATGTAAAAAATATCACTTAAAGTATGTCTGTCTGTCTGTCTGTCTGTTTGTCTGTCATAATACTTACTGATAATACTAACATCTTTAAAGGAACACCAAATTGTGTCAACATATTCAAGTACCTTTATGCGGATTAGATATCTAGTACCTATTATGTGTTGTTGTAGCTTATACAATACGATATTGCGCCTTTTGATAACACAGTGCTTTGTCATATCTAATACAAAGGAATATGTCCGAGAGCAAAAGAAGATAATCAATTCTTACGGCCGCAGTTTGGCAGCGGATAAGACATGTCCGCATTATGTCAATATAAAAATTAAGATTCACATCGGTTTTCCTGTGTCTACTGAACCAAGCGAACCATTAAGGTCACAATAACTCTCGGAAACGTTTTGTTGGAAAAATGTTATGCTGGTTTATTAATAGCTGAAATGAGATTCTTCTTTCTTTACATGACTTCTTGGAGGATCAAGACACATACACACACATGTATATTGTTGCTATTTTGTATTGCTTATAACTTATGTCAAAGGCGTCATTGGCAATTGTATGTGCCATTTCTAACGAAATGTATTACTTCAATAAAACGATGTAGTCTTATTGCAAAACTAAGTTAATATTATAACACAAGCACATTCAGAACAGACAAATTTACTAAACTCACCAGATCTTCCTATGAACGATTGTATACTATTCATATCATACGGATTCAAATCAGCCCATGTCATCAATGCGTTTTTCAAGTAATGTTGTGATAAATAATATCTTATAATATGACTGCTATAACCAAAAACAATATGTACCGGTATATTTCAAAATGCAATATGATTTGTATCCTTGTTTAATTAACAACTGAACATATGTAACTGTAATACAGGTAATAAATTATCGTATGCACTAATAAGGGCCAAGAGTTAATGTTAAATACCTCAAATATATATCGATTCCTAATGTGTGTTACAATACAAACTTAATGGTCGAAGACAATTTCATTATACACTTTTATTCGCCAGTATGATGTATAGTAATTAGGCGTATACTTTATAATTTTACTGTCTACAATGATTTCATACACATGTTACAATAGTAAATCAATTACCACAAGTATTGAAATATACCAATTGATTCATCAAAGAGATAATTTACCAAGTGAACGTGTCTTTAATTAACCAGTTAACCGAAGATGGTGTATGCATCGTTTTATCGTATTACAATTAAGATGCAAATTCGAATTGTAAATGTTGAAAAGATTTCAGATAAAAACGTCCATAAGCCTTATTTTTATATTGGTATTATTTTAAAGACTAATTTAATACACATATTTAAAAACAGTAGCATCAATTACAAACATGATTGAAATATAACATTGTTGATTCCTCAAAGGAATATTTGACCGTCGTCAAAAATATTTCGGAATATTTAGATGCTCATTTCAATGTTTTACCGGCGAATGCATTTATTCCTATCATATCACATAAAAGTATTATGCTTTTCGTAACTATGCAAATTTTGCAATGACGTCGTTTTGATTGAACATAGCTTATACCAACCATGTAGTCTTTGAACGTTAGACATCGATATTTGCATAATAGATACTTAAATCTAAAACAGAGCAAATATTTGTCTCATGTTAAATCTTGGAATATTAAAGAACTTGAAAGCATAACGTTGTTTCATAATATTTATTGTTTTAACAATACTATCAATATATTTGAGTACTTGTATTTATTTTTCTACTGAATATATTGTAAAAGAATATCCTTTCTAAAATATATCCAAAATGTTGATACTGACATCAATTATGTTTTGGTGTCGCTTTCAATTTGGTATTTCGAGACATTTACACATTTGAAATATTCGAGCTAATGAACATTCAAGTAATTAAACACAAATTACATTGTCCCATCAAGATACACACATGTAAGGTGACAAATTAACCATAATCACCAACAAACGCATAACTGGAATACTACCTTTTATGATTTGCATTTGCAGATAGCTAATACAAACCCAAGCAGCATGCGCATAAAATACAAAAAACAAAAACAAAAAACATGCAACATATTTCATTTAAACAACTAATTTCATTATGGTTATAATTTGCAATTGTGTTAGAACAACCTACCATTCAAACACATGTGCGTTTGTTTCACTAATTATGCCTTGTTCGATATAGAATATTACACTTACTTGTTGTATTCCTTGTACATTTACAATTGCTCTGTCAACTTTTATATGCTTTCTGTCTTATACAATATCCTAGCAAGACTTCATAAATATGTTTACGATGTATTAAGCGCTGTATTGAATGACTTGTTGCAATGCAAGAGTTTCCACTCTAGTAAATTAAGTTATCTACATCTTAAGAAATGGCATTTCAAAGTGTTCGTGAGTCTAAAAGTGTGAGCTAAGATGCATAATATACGAAGCCAGGGCACAATACATGTGCGCATAAATGTTGAATGCGTTTCAGCATACTTGTATACAGATATTTATATTTATAAACAAAGCAGATAGGGGAACCACGATAAAATAATGCATATATGGAAGTCATCATAGGTCTTGATTACTGGTGTAATTGTTTTATACAATATATGGACATTATATAGTCTGCCACTATCATCCATCATCATTGAATACTATTGACAAATACTGAGTGTTTACCAAGTAATTACTTTAGCGCCATTCTATCATAGTTGAACCTTACTTTGAAATTATCTAACTGGGCTATTTCGTTTCGTTCACGGCATTTCGTTCGTGAAGCGGGTAGACCTTGGATTTATAAAGATGAGTCATGACATTGCCTATCTTAGATGACTATATCAACGTAAATGCATTCCAAAATGAAACATGATATATTTTCCAATGTGTGTAATTACACAATCTTTATTTTAAATTTTAATCTACATATATGCTGTTTGAGTGTTTGTCTTAGTTCATGTTTAAATAACAACACACGCTATCGAGTAAACGAAACGATGCAATAACAACAGAACAAATGCTCTATTTGTGGTGTTGGCTAGCGTTCTAGTTCTTTTTATTCACATGCATATGATACTCGTTTTCCAGACTTTTTACTGTTCCAAAACACACATTGTGGCCTGAAATGTTTGCAGTCGCGATAAAGACAGTTATACAATCGGAGGCGTTTATTGCGCATTTAGGTCACTCGCTTCAGATACATTAGAGAAACCCATAAATTAAAAAGACGTTCATCGAAGCGATATATTTCCTTCTAACGGTCTAGCATTTAATGGAAATAAGACCCTAGCCTGTAAGAATCATACCAAAGTGGTTTTACACAAAGGCAGACCGAATATTTAATCATTACCAACCGATTCTATGCTGGTTTGAATAACGATGAAAGAACATTTTTTGACTAGAATACTTTTCATTATATCTTGTATGATTTAAAACTGATAGGCCGAATGTAGTTAAACGAATTGTACGTTAGACTGAATAAGATATGCACTGACATTGCCTTGACACGTTTTAAATGAAAGGCCTGTTTTCAGTATTATTCTTATATTGTTATCGGGTTCATTATATGCAATTTACAAGTTATTAAACAACTTTATTGATCAATTTTATCATCAAATCTGAACACATTTTCATAAATGTGCACTTTTGCAGACTTAATCGGGAATTATTCCCTTTGCTACTTAATCCATGTTATCCAAAATGTTAACTGAGTTATTTAAGTTTCGATTGTGACGACAATTCATATTCCATGCGCCTTTAGTTGAAATGAAACCAAATTGTGCATTAAGAAACCGTGTTGATTTGTTATGTCTCATACAAGGAAAATATGTCAGAAAGCAAATGGAGATAATTTATCATAACGGACACAATTTGGCAGAGGATGCCGAAATTTCCGCCTTCTTCAAAATATGAGTTAGGTGTTGCATAATTATGTATCCCTTTGTCTTCGTGAACACCCGATAAATTAATGTCAAAATGACTTAAATTTCGGGAACATTTGTTGGGTAATAATGAATGATTAGTTTTTGGTAATGTTAATCTTGGTTGCTTCGTTTTTTTATTTCAGGCAATGAATTTCTGGTCATTCATTCTTGAGTTAGTCTTATACAAACATTATTGTATACACCTTCAAAAAACTCTATATATCTAAATTGAATGTATTTATTGTTGCTATTTACTTTCTCTTCTTTCTTTCATTAACAACTCCACATTGTCACCCCCTTACAAGTAATAATCAAATTATCCGAAAGATAAGCAATGCAAATATATTTGATGTAAAAATCCACAACTAAGTCGTTCTATTAACCAAATATATGTAATATTCAATACATCGCTACAGACGAACAGATTAAATTCAATTTCCCGTGTTCATTAGCCTGGATTTTATATTGAAACTTGCAAATCAATGGGCATGTGTCGATGACTTCATAGGATGGATTATAAGCAGTAAAATTAATTACGATATTGTATGATAAGTAAGAATGTTTATACCACAAAGGAATGGGTGGATTAGTGAACGTTGCCTTTATTACTGGTACATGTATTACCGATGCCATGTTTTAATTATTATATCATCATAATCTAATTTAGATCGAGTTACGAGAGGGATTTCGTTGCAATTATACTTAAGTATTAATATCCATAAAACTTTATTATTTTTCTAAAATATGTTTTTCTTATTTAAGGTTAACACTGGCCATGAATTCACATTGAAGATAACGTATAATTTCCTATTCGTTCACACACATGAACAACACTAACACCACAAAAAAGCAAGAGAAAAATCAATGCATACATGTCGAATAGCTTATTTTTATCATTGTTTAATTCATAATTAAACACACAAAGGCTCGTGCCCGATAATTACAGCATGACGCAGCGCACGCCCGCCATAAGTCATGATTAGTGTCCAATAATCTGGGTTGAATATGGAAGATTTTTTGAAAACTGACAAACAATATAGATATTTTCAATACTTATTAAATAAAATGTAAATTGCAGGAACGGTCTCGAACCTCGGTGGTATTATAGTTTTATAGATTTCGTTTATATATAAAACAATCCGCACATCGTGGGTACCTGTCGCGGAAGCTTGCTCTTTAGTAATCTCAACATTCCTTTGATATTATGGTAATTATTTAATCAACGTTAATTCATGTTATAACCATTTTAATTATAACTTGTGTAAAAAACATATCTTTGTTTTTGCATATTTCTTCATTTACATTATTACTTGTGTTTGAATTTACAGCATATCTGGTTAACATAAGTATATATGTCACTAAGACAAATCAGACGGTCAGAATTTGAAAAATATCACCAAAAGTATACTTATAAGTAACAGTTGTATTTGGTAGCGTTTATTGGTTCAAGTATCACATTGGCATTGTTTCGTCTGACTTTTAATGCTCTTTACTGCACACTATCGCCCTAAATGTGTCCGACTGAAATACAGATAGCGATGCAATTCGAAGCGTTTATGGTCAATGATTTTCATTAAATAAATCGGTAAAGGAATGAGACGGTTATCAAAGCGACGTTATATCCTGCGTTTAATCCGTCATTTTACTGGAAGAGACACTACTCAACTGGTGAAAATACTGTTTACAAAGGGAAATACAGTGTTTAATAATGAGGCAAGTATTCTCTATTAAATACAGTGTTTAATAATGAGGCAAGTATTCTGCGAAAAAACGTCTTAAATCACTTTTAATACATTATTTTGCTTTTATACTCATAGATCGAAATACAAAGCAAAAGAAGTAAAAGTATAAACTACAAACCTTATATGCGCTGATTATGATGTTTAACACGAGTTATTAAGTGCTGGAAGCCTTTCCGGGAGTGCAAAAACATTATAATTATACATTGGAATAATGTTAGCATTAAATCTGCTACTTCTGTAAGACTTCTGCGTTGCTAATAGTATTTTATTCAATTATGTAACAAGTACACACACACATTTACATTGATAATCAGCAAAGAACGGCTGGAAACACACTGAAACACTTCATGTTATTTAAGCCATACAATACTTATCAACACATATGACGCATTTATATTAATCATTACTTTAATTGTTCTGCTTTCAATAAGACCATATACGTTGTATGTGCTGTAAATGCATACAAGTAAAAGAATGCCTGCATGGCACTTCCAGGAGAACCATTTATAAGATTTGAATGGTGTGATGTGAGACATTCAAAGCTAAGCTTGTGCATACACTTGTATGCAGTAACAATCATGCACGATTTAATCGAATAAGTATTCAGAAATCATGGACGCTTCATAATCCATTAAATATGTCGTCAAGCACAATTAACTCGTGTAATTATCATATTTCTATTTTTACAATATTTATATTTCAATGTACCTGCTGTTTAACGACATCTTTGACAAACCAAAACTACTTGGAACAACACGATTTAAAACAACCCCAACAACCCAGTACATCACACACATCCGTGTTATAATGTATTGTGATGCTATTGCGTGTAAACATATGCAAAAATGCAGTTCTGCTATATAAACCAGCTTAATAAGTCTTGATCAGTCGAATGCATAGCAAGTAAGTAAATTATTACTTCGACATTCTGTAAACAGCTTTGAGGTATTTCTGTATTCATTGCAGTGTGAGTTCAAACATTCTATACTATAAGTACATGTATCATATCGTTTCCAGATCTCATCTGCCTTTCCCAATGCGTTTTCTTCATTAATCGATACATATTAAGGATTACTCCATAAATTTAGTTTTGTGTCAAACACAAGTTTAGATAAATAGTCTACCTTAATTCTTTGAAAGTTGTTGCCTATTCCCCGTACAGCCGTTTCAATGTCAGCAAAGTGCAAACCGTTTCGTATGCAAACGGGCTGGCACAATATCAAAACAAGATAATCTACAGTGTTACTCCAGGAAGCTTAAGGAATCACCTCCGGATTGTTTCACTACAATGGCTGTCTGGGTTGGGACGCTTGCTTATGTATGATTTATTCAAGACGCGTACGGAACCGTTTATTGTGGTGGTATCAAATCTCTTGAAATGGAACAAACAATGTTTAGCCAATTGGAACTCTCTTATGGATATGTTTCCATAACAGTTATAACATCTTTTTTTCTTGCAAAAGAAATACCACAACGTACCAATACATGTTTATCGTGTGAGATACTAATATAACTGCAATCAGGTACTACAAGATACATACAGGCATTTATTTTTCTTAAAGTACATGGCGGTAACAGCGGCGCATCTCAAGAAAGAAAATAAGTAACGTGCTAATATGTGTTTATCGTTTGACAGAAATACACGAAACTGCAATGAAGAAGGACTAATTCTATAATGCAGCTTATTCTTTATGTTATTTAAATTCAGTGCGGGCACTGCCGTCGACCATAAGCCTTGTTGGCTATAGATGTTAATTGTGCAAACACAGCTACTAGCTCATAGTCCGCAAACAGAGCTTGATAGCATGAGCTCCGTTCTGGAAAAACAGGACCTAATGCAGAGAAAGAGACTTTTCGATAGTATGGGGTATTTCGTTTAAAGGATGTCTTTTCCAAACGAAAATCGAGTCTAGGCGGAAATTGTCGTCTCTGATTAGCCCGTGCGGACTACAGTTAGCCCAGTATTGACAAAACGCGTCTCAGCACAACCTTACCTATTGGTGTCTTCCATTTTCTTTCCACAAAATAAACCACAATGTTATCTTGAAACCCACAGACATTTTACTGCCTTTTTTTATGAGCTAGACCACTAATATTACAGCAATGACTACGATCACAAGCGTTAATATATCGAGTAAGATGTCTGTGGTCTTGATTTATTTTGGGTAACTGCCTTCGAACCGACAAGAATGATATGCTGAAAATATCGGTTTAGTGTGCACATATATGTATAGGTATATTGTACATATATCGGTAAAAATACGGTATTTTACAAAGAGAAACGAAATTAGGTATTATATTACAGGTGTTTGGATATTATATAGAGTTATTCATGTACGTATAACAGCAGCTACAAATTAAAGTTATAAGTTACATTTAACAAGGCCAACTACAACATGAAGTTATAACTAACGTTAAACAAGAATATTGGGAGTACGCTGGGAGTATTGTTTCTTTTCGAAAATATGTTTCATTAAATACAAAATCAATATAAGGAATATAAAACATATCTGACACATGATATTGGTATTACCGATCCTGTCAAGATATGAAATAAAAGTCACATTTGGTTTATTGTGCTTGCTGAAACGTAAGAGAAGCTTTCAGGTCCAATAACATATGTTCCGGAAACACTTGCAGAACAATTATCATTATGGACGATTCCATAATAAACTAATATTGCGACTACTCCACTACAGCTAATACTACTACTATAACTACTACTACTACTACTATTACTACTACTACTGATACTGCTATTGTTGCTGTTTCTGCTACTGCTACTGTTACTGCTGCTGCTGCTACTGCTACTCCTTCTACTACGGCCGCAACCGCCAACACCACTTTTACAGCCTATACTTTTTATTCCAATGTTACTTCTGGTATCGAGCACAACTGATGGAATTTGATCAGTAAATTTATTTACCGCCACAAACACATGATCTATTTTGTATTACAAACTTACTACTGGCATCGATCACAACTGATAAAACGTTATAATTATCTGTATACTGCACGGGTAAGGACAAGCGCTTACCACAAATGCATTTAACATGTTCTTCAAGAACAGTTAATAGTCATTCTATGGTTCGTTACATAATTCTTTTAGATCTCACTCTCGAGTTAAATTACGTTTATGGCCGTTCTCACATAAAGCTAATAAGCCGTTGGCAAGTCGTCTTTGTTGCAAACATCTGAGCAGAATGTGTTCGCCTACGAGCAGACTGCAAATTTTTCGCATGCCATTGGTAACTGATGCTGTATTCACTTTGAAACAAATGGAGAATTATCACGAAGTATGCTTGACTGTGAATATAATTTATGTTCATGTAATACGTCATCTACAAAGGAAGGAGAAACCAATCCAATACATTTATTCTGCCAGACATTTAGTGCGTTTTATACATTCATGCAATCGTAACATTAAGTTATGCAAACCTCCGAAAGTCTTGATTGCTGTCCAAATTGTCTGGAGACACACATATTGGTTATTCAATGGCACATTCAACACCGATAAACAAAGCAGTTGATCATCATACGGTTCGATTTTGACGCCGCTTCAAATGTCAACAGAAAATTTGTATCTTGGCCTTTCATAAGTTTGTCGAAAATGTCTAAACGTTAAATAATAATTTGATTTACCAAACTTTAACAATACACATATGTAGTGGAAGGTCACGACAAATTTAACAGCTACAAAAGGGCAAAGCTCGGTTTTGGTGAAAAAACAACACAAATAATCAAAACAATCATCTTTAATCAAGATTACATGTATAAACTCTGTCATTCGTAATTATTATCACAAACCGTTTAACATGGTATATACATAAATACGAATGACCTTTTTTCACAGCATACATAAAGACACAACGTGTCTTAACAATTTCCACTAGAAACGTTTGTAACTCAGACCTAAGTGAAATAAGTATGAAGTTATGCTGATAATAGTGTCCATAATCTTAACGCCGTAATATGCTAATAGACATAAAGTTTACTGCGAGTAATAAATTGTCTGGTTATGCTCTCACACTAAGCAATGGTTCAATTTATGAATGGGCAATCCTACAGAGCTATTCGGGTATGCAGGTACTAATGGATATTATAATATATGTGTGGGCTTTAGATATGTTTTAAGTTACATTCCGCAGAAACCATTCATAACATGTAATGCTTATGAGACCGTCACCAATGTTCAGTTTGAATTGTCTTAACGTATACAAAAACGTAACACATAGTATACATACAGAAATCTTACTATCACAGTTATGCTGCATATCCTTCTTTATAACAAGTATTCACACATAGTTCGAGTCCGTTATTTACATTTTTGTTAGAGCGGAGTATTAGTCGATGCAAATACCAGTTATGACAGTATTTGCAAGCAAAAATATCTACATACATGTATGTTATGTTTTGCTCAGTGCCTTACCTGGCAAATCACTTGATCGTGTTGACAAAGATTTCATTAGAATTCGTTCAATCGAAGCGCACATGTATTCTAAAATCGCATAGTGCTTCATGAATTGTTAAAAGTCAATTATTTCAATTTATTGAAGATTTCTTAACTATTTTCAGAGATCAATCTTGAACGAGGATGCTTTTGTTTTACCTGCGAGTCCTCCATGCGATTACATGAGGTTAAGGCTTTCTCGTGCGTCAATTATCTTTGTTACCAGCGGTCAGGAACGTATGATGGATGGGTCTACTCTTCTTTGAAAGACTAGCGTGGTAACAATTAATAAGTTGGTAATTTGATGGTAAAGTTATAAGTTATACGTTATGTTTTAACGTATGTTAAACAATATTTTGTATGAAAACTACCTTATCACCCATGTCTATTTGATAACAGAACAATGCAATATGAACTCTATTTCATTGTTTAAACTATCAGAAGAATGAAGTACACATATATGCAGCTTTATAAGGCATGCATTTATACCGCAACCCAAAGACTGATAATACTCGTTTAAAAACATCTATTCTTTATAAACGCGGCTTGTACTTCATGCGATTGGAGCGAAAGACGGCATAGTTACGTCTGTTCAAGTACAAACACCACAAATAGTTAACCCAAACGTAACCATTTTGACGAACATAAAGACACCTACAGAATTCGACTGAAGCACATAAGCTTGCACCTAAGAAATCGGGCCATTATGTGCGTGACGGATATGAAAGTGTTGCAATGGTCAATCGAATTTTTTATCGTTTCTTAGGACGATTCTCTTTACTATAGGCATTGACCTAATTAACACTAACAAAATAATACTTTGATGGTCAGAAAATAATGTATATAATGTTTGCAAAATGTTGTCCCGTATATCCAATACATTATTATAGAATATCAGGTCTTTAAAATTAAAACAAGTTCTTGCCCATGCTAGTCTATCTTTATCATTGTAGAAATAGTGTAGTTGTGCGTGTATTAACATCGCAGACTGACTCCCTAAGCCTGTTTTACAGTAAAACTGGAATTTCTCCGTATGAAAATGCCTACAGTGAGCATTTAAAGTACGCGTGTTTTCCTTAGAACAATCATATATTAACCTAAAACATGGGTATATCAACTCGCTCATTTAGTTACATTAGTAGTATAAATATGGTATTTTGCCGTTATAGCATCCTGGAGTAGTTTACCTCATATGTTGCCCTACATAAGAAATATTCTGGTTCGCTTAAGGTTTCTTAACCCAGAAGACATTTTAATTACCATTTTTAACACCTACATTGTAGCATTTCGTAACCAAACCTTATCTAAAAAATCTTAAATTTATAAAAAAAAATAACCAAGTAGTTTATCTTTTTCAGTATTTTCATTTTGTTTGTATAAATATAATCTGATCTATATTTTCTGTCAGGAACTTGACATTTGAAAACAATGCCATTGTTCCAAAATATCAGGATGAACATCTAAAAGACAGAACACAATCGATCGTTAAAATGTGTTAAGAAGTTATTAACATATGTTGTATCTAGAGCAACGGCAACTTTATACGTTAGTGACATTTAGTAGAAACTATCGGGGACAATTGCTTTGCAAATGAGACACATTCCATGTTTATACAACGAAGATCCAGTAAATAAATAATGGAAACCTTATGAGAAAATAAATCAGACAAGATTTTTTCAGGGTTTATGGAGTAATAATGTCGCAAATGATTGTTTAGTATACTTAGAAATGCGGGGGCGACTATGATGTGAGCAAAAACTTATGCTATGCAACTGATTATTTGGCTTAGAGCACGTACACGAGAAGTGTACACTTTGATGAACTCCGAGGTTTTGATCTCACCAGTAATGACATGACCAATTCAATTGTGACATATCTGCCTCATAAGTGTATATTGTTTTCATTACTCGAAAAACAATTTTCGATTGTATCATCAGATTGAAATGAAATATAATTATTGCGTTTGTATAAGGTCATTTCTTATATTTGGACTATGACGTGTGTACCTCCTCATGTCTTTTCTGTTGCGTTAAATTCACAAAACATTTTGGTGTGCAGATGTTAGCATATAATTATTATATTAGTAAGTATTAGTATATAAGTTAAAGTTAATATTCGTTATTGTATTTACGTCATCGGGACGTTGCGTAGGAACCGTTGCTCATTGCCCACACATGAACTTGTGTTTAAACTAATTTGAAGATGCAACGGTAGCAAAACTTACAAAATATATACTTTGAGTAATATTGATTTGTTTTCACACTGAATCTAAATAATATGGATTTGTTTACACACTGAATGAGCACCAAGCTACGCATTCTATCTTAGCTATTGATTTATTGAGCATCGAACATTTAATTAAACAAAAAATCAGTCCTATGAATGCAGTGTTACAAATCAGCTGTGTTTTTAAGTCTGAGGTATGTATTGCAAAAGTGTCGTAAATGATAGTTGATAACGAAACCCCCGCTGTTGTATCGTTTATCATTTCAGCATTTAATTGGCTACCCAGGAATATGCTAACTGTTTTTATTTCTGAAACAAATGTGTATGTGTACATGCAGAACATATGCAATTAATGCTGACTTTAACTATATATTACCACGAGCAAATCCGAGCTTGACTAGAAAAAAACACATTAATAAATTAAAGTCAAAGTTAAACAATTGAAGACCAAATGTATAATGTGGTTAATATGAAATGTTTGTTCATAGTCTAATTTTACTTATTATTTCCATTTTAAGAACGACGTAACAGACAGCAGAAAATGAAACAAGTTTGTAAAAACTTTAAATCGTATTTCAATGTGTATTACAATTAACGTATTACTTCAACATTCATACGTAGCGATGTTAAGCAATTATAAAATGCGCTGGCCATAATTTAATTAATGATTACCAAAGTATGTGTCCATCTCATAACGAGTAGGCGTTCTTTGTGTTATTGTAAACTAAATATATGGGTTAAGTATGCGTATTTGTTTAATCTCTTTATCGTTATGATAACAAGAAAAAGAAAACATGCAACACGCTTAATGGGATAAGGGTTTACTGATTATTAACAAGAATGGAACATACTGTTTAACTGTTGAGTACAAGTGATATCTACAGCTACGCTCTGTGTTTCAGAACCATTACACTCATAACAGATTAACGTAAGTACTCTTGCTTCGACTGAAATGAATGAATGTAAACGTGGTATGTTTGCCTACGTAATTATCTATAATTGCAAACAATGTTATGTTAAAATAATGTTCATTCATACAGCTTCGTTCCTGTGTACGTACATGTGTAGATCCCAACTCTGTCATTACAAATCAATTGCCGTATTTGCAACCTGTATTTTGATAGCAAGTGCTATACTATGTATACTATGCCACATTGACCAATTTGTTACAACATGATAACAGCAAATACATATCTGATGAAAATGCATTGCAAAATCCATGATTTTATTTATCCGAAAGAGTACAAAGATTACTTAAGCCTGTTGGAAAGAAGTGAAGTATTTAAACAACAATGATTGGGTACAGAGAAACTGCAAACACTTTGCACGAGAGTGGCACTTTTGATGAAGTTATATCAATTAATTCGATAAAATGTGTCTCTTAAACGGACATTTATTATTTATTCGCTTGCATAATTAAACAAAATAAAGTGTGAATGCGTTTCGAAGAATTCTTACATCTCTGGTGCGGATAAAAGTACGTATTGTGTCGTGAGACCTCTTAAGCTTCAACGCTTCACAACTGGGCCTTGTTGCTCAAAACTTTTACGGCTTATTAAGCTGAAAGCCGTACAGTTTGGGATCAAGTTATTTATGTGACTTAATTGTTAACCCTTAAATGTATGTGTTTATTGGAAACGAAATTGCTTGATAGACTAATTTGAAAATGTTCAATAATAAGTTTGATTTAAAATTATTTGTATTTGGGTCTGAAGAAAACATACTGTTACCTTATCTGGCCTTTTAAGTTTTTTGCAACAATAACCTGATATTNAGAGGTCCAATCTCAGAACGCTTATTAAGTTTAATGAAGTCTTCTTTGATGCAGACAATGGAGCGAAATGCATTTCCCCCAAGGGCGAACTGCAATAATTGCGCACAAAGCACATGGTATTTGATCAACGAGTAATAATTCGACATCGCTTTGCGATGAGCTTAAAGCACAGTACACTTTTTGTTAAACGATATTGTTTATTTTCTTGAGCAACATAAAATAGTTTAGCCTTTCATGCGAAGAATAGAGACACCAAATCTACCTACACCTACACCTGATTCTAAGCAATGCAGTCAAGAATATTCAATGTGAATTCAATGTCGTTTTGCGGTGGTCATAACAAGCTAA
This sequence comes from Dreissena rostriformis, assembly GCA_007657795.1. NCBI lineage: Eukaryota > Metazoa > Mollusca > Bivalvia > Myida > Dreissenidae > Dreissena > Dreissena rostriformis. The sequence continues at coordinate 100,212 of VMBQ01001064.1, read as the reverse complement.
TACAATTATGTAAAAATTAGTATAACGGTATTACCATGCATATATATATATATATATATATAGAGAGAGAGAGAGAGAGGTTTGAACCATAGTTGGAACGTTATTAAATTATTCGAAACGAATATGTGACATTTCTGTTTCTTATTGAATGAATGCGAGTATTTTTAAGTTTGTCTGCAAGACATGTATATTCTTAAATATGATAGCTGGAGGGCAAATTGACAAATTATCCTTGCTAAATACATGTAAACTTGCATAAATAGCATCCATTAGATTCATTCATAAATGGTCTTTTTCCAATCTCAAAGACGATGTCTGATAATTGTTTATCTATTTACACTTACTGGTAAATTAGTTTCATTCAACAAATGAGCAAAAGATAGTATGTTGGTCCGCTCTGCCAATGTGGTAAGAGGCATTGATTTCTTCTTAAAAAATGCTTTTTACTGATAAAAGCAATTACAAATTATTTTATAAATGCAACTTTCAATTGCTAGAAAACTAAACAGTAACTGTCAGATATACAATATTTTTATTTAAAACTGTTCAATTAACATTACTAGTTAAATAAGTTACTGGAATAGTTCCAATGTGCTTTGATTATTGGTCACACAGTAGTAGATTTCAATACTAAAATTTTCGAAAATCCCTCGATAAAGCATAAGTATCTAAACGTTCTAAACAGTGTTCTTAACTAAGTTTGATTCTGATAAATGTCGGCTTCAAAAAACGCATCGGCACATTTTATGCTACAACTTTATCCCATTTGTGTAATTGTATACATCATTAACTAACCTAAAGATATATACTGGTCTTAAATTATTAACTTCTTATAATGGTACTATTATGTACCGTTGATAGGTTATATGTGTGCTGACAATTTAAAATGATTTACCAATAATTATAAGAACTCAGTCACAAAAAATACACATTCATATACTTTAATTAAGATAATCGAAGACATGTCCGTTGCAAATGAGACTTTTGTTATCTTTCTAGCACACACTTACGTCACCCCAATGTTGAAATGAGATAATAATTCTTAACCATCAAATGTAAGCATTTTCCACTGTAACCGGTAAAAAACAATAGACATTAAACACCAAGCTAAGCATTTCCACTCTGAGTGCCTATGGAAATAAATGCGTTGAACGCTGAAAGACAGCGGCTTGTCATAAAGTCTAAGGTCACGTCAGGGTTAAGAACCTTTATAAGATAACAGTAACTGAGGTACGAAACAAGGTATTGAAACAAATAAAACAGGGAAGGTCACTGTGTAAATCCAATCACACAATCGATACACGTTTTCGATTTGCGGTACTAAAGACTCTTGCTATCGCCGCAGTCTAAAAATAATGAACATTGTTTTATGTAAATAAAGAAAAAAAAACGTACGCATGCTTATTATGCACGCATACTTTTGTTCTGTAAGGTGACATACCTTACCAGTAGTCAAATTATATCCTTAGTCGATTAATATGAAAGGCACTGGGTTATTGAATAACACAAACAATACACGTTCGATTAAAACATAAGACAATGTGTTATTGAATAACACAAATAATACATGTTAGAACGGTCGACCCTAAACAAAATCTAGTAACAAACTTAGCATGTACTTAAAATGTATTTTTCTGATACAACTGCTGTGATGCAACTAATATTGACAAAAAAACACGAAATTTATCTGAATTATGTCACATTTTATTTATATTCGAATGTCCCTCTATACAGATCATACGATCACTAAGTAAAATACAAACCGCAGTACTATTGTTCTATTACGTAATGATACACGTATAAACACACTTTTACCAGTACAGTTCAGTTATTAGATAATAGAACACCAAACATATGCAATGAATACAAACAAGTTCATAACATAAGATGCCATGCCAAAAAATGTTCGTGCAAATAGTAATGAGCACATAAATGAAACAGTTGCTTACTCTAAACGGAAAATAGACGCAATTACATTTAGTATCTCATAAACAGTTGTTTTGCTGTCAGGAAATTAGTTAAACAAGTTTGTGTCATAGCAACAACTGTTTATAATAAAAACTTGCAATTTGGTGCAATTATCTAGCGAAAAATACATATTACTCTCATATGTATGCGATTGGTTTCGAGTGGGGTGAATTTGACACAAACATGAAGATCAAATGGGCCTTGTACCAGTCCGTTTATTGGTCGGTCGGTAGTTTGGTTGGTCCGTTAACCATTTCGTTTCCGCACGGTATATTCAGACGCTTACGCATACCATCATTCAAATTGGTAGGCTGGTTCCTAAAATAGACATTGGACACTGTATAGACTTATTAGTGAATATAGTTTTGTACTGCATGGAATAGATGTATTCAGGCATGGTGTCGTCTTATAATGGTTACATAAAAGGCAGTGGCAGCAAGTTGTATTACCCATACAATGATTGGTTTTGTTTGCTGCTGCCTTACTATGGGGTTGATTAAAACCGTTAAAGCCACATTAACTCTCAAAATCAACTAACATTTCTTAACATATTTTGTAAATTAAAGTTAACCCATAATAAATCAGTGTTTCTTATAGCAATTGTCAAAATTTTGGGGCAAAATATATTCCATTTTATTTCCCGCAACGATATCTATTAATACTACACACGAACACTAAAATGGCACCTAAACATGTGTTGCATATATCGTACCACAAAAAAATAAAACGAGCATGTTGTATTATTTATTTGTTTTGTCCGTCGACATTGAATATATTCTTGGCTGGTAAAACTTCGTGATACAGTTGAATGAGAACATTTTCGTATATAATGCCTCTAATGAGATACACATTAAGCCAACAGTCGCATTGATAAAGATATAATGCAAAACAATAATAATAATAATAATAACACCACTATCAGTTATCGTTCTCGAAAGATCAGCTTGTTGTTATTACCAGTCACAGTTCTATCCCTTTAGTGTGTTCTTTAAAAAAATATTTAAAAAAGGATTCAAATAGTCACGTCTGTTCATAATGGCTTCGTTGTAATTAGATTTAACGTTCATAGGTAACGTTTCGTCTAACCCTCATTTGATCTTACTATATAAGCATTATGTTAGCGGGTATATATTAACAAAATATAGTACATACATTTTTCATAGATTTGAATTGATGTTATAATTATTTATGTTTACAAACATATAGACAATTAAGAATACTTAAAAAAAGTCTTCATAGACAATTATGAGTGTCTATAGAGCTTAAAAGTTAAAACTTGATATAACTGTATATAACTACAGCTAGAATATATTTTTTCTTCGAATCAACACAAATGCAATAAGGCGTCATAATTAAACAAAAACACCTGCATGCTGCCTACCGATATACCTTGGCGCACTCGCGTAACCTGATGTGCTGCATGAGAATAGAAATTAGTAACAGCGTGTCAGAATCACACTGTCTGATGCAATTTATAAGTATATGATGTTATACATATCTACAATACTATTACTTGATAGGTTAATCTCCTTACACAAAAATATGCTGGTGAATAAATCAGAGAATCGATGAAACGTACTTTATATTATACAGTCTTTTTTGATGTTAACTTGCCTTTTACTTGCGTTTCATGCATTTTTAAATACATTGGCTAACACTCATTAAGTGTTATTCTTTAAAAACACTCTTTGTTAATTCGAGCTATCAATGACAGAGGTTAATATCTACACTTGCCACATTACAAATTAAACCATCTAATGCAATATCTCGGTTCGTTTGATAACAAAACAAATGATGATCACTTTTTATCCGAATTTCACTAGCTCAAAGATATGATACAACTTCAAAGCTAAAGAATCTTTATCAATATCAACACTCAGGCCCATCATCTCGGTCATACCATAAGACTCTATCAGAGAATTCAATGAAATTCCGCTGAAATCAGCATGTGGTCCCTATTCACAGAATCGACTTATCCCATTTTTTCTTGAAAGCTTTGCTGACAGACTTAACGCATCAAAGTAATTCTAATAGCCAGCACATTAATTGTTTGAGGTGTTTAAACCAAATAAATCCGTCATTTGAAAACGAAATGAGTGGTGAACATGCTGATCCGGGAGTTAGTTAACATATGCTTTTAATAACAGTTTTAGTCATCATTGAATGAGTATAACAATGATACGAGCATTGCGTTTAGTTTTAATCTATAAACAAAGCTTGAATGCATCGAAAGCTTTAGGTTCTCCTTTTTTCAAAGCTATTAGTACCGAGTCATAGAACATGCCTATTAAATAATTCAGCTAAATTGGCAAACACATGTCTATATTTATACGTGTTTTTGTATTGTGTGACTATTGCTATTAAATAAATTTCACATTCATCATGATAATAATAACATGACAAATATTGCATGCATAGGCATAAGATAAGCATTCAGATAAGCATACAAGTATACATTGATCGTTGCCTTCGACGAAGTTACTTGCAACCATAGTCATACACGTCATATACACAAATTACGGAAGCTAATAATGACCTATATTATACAACTGAATGTCCCAGTATCTAACCAGTGCGTTGGACTCGCATTTATAAAATTGAGTAGAATCGATACGACGTACCTTTTTTCTCATACCTATGATACATTTGTTCAAAATATCATACGCAACTGATCCGGTAACATAGTACCGCTATTGCCCTTTTCAATTTTAAGTTTAATGTTATCATTCTAATGATAAATAGGTCAGAATACCCACTTAGTTCGTTACGGTAGTGACACTTACTGGGTAGCAAAATTGTGAATAAAGGGGAATATTAAAAACACAAGTAAATTCATCTTGCGATTCAAATAATGCTTGCTTTTATACCTTAAGAAAATATTGCATTACCATCAATCGAGGGTGTACTCATGTATAATTAGTATTATGATATGTGTTGATTTGTAGGTTTATGAATGAGTAATTCGAATCAAATGTACATTCATATGTATATGTTAGTCTATGTTATCAATATTATTTTCATCGCGGTAGAGATAGTATTTGGTTTCTTTCCTGTTCACAGTTTGACACTCGCTGAAACATATGCTTAACGGTAAACTGTTAAGCGATAATCAGATGCTAGGCGTTATTAATTATATGATTGCAAGTGATAGCAAATGTACGCAATATTTGATTTAGTTGCACGTGTTTTAAGTTGATATTCCATAAATGCTTTGTACAGAATCATGAGCCTGTCTGCTTTATGAACACTTGCAAATCTCACAACGTGCTAATAATGTTCACATCCATTCAAGCACAACTCCAGCATTCCAGTTGGTGAAATCTGTGCATTTTAATATACCACACGCATGAAGGTAAATAAATAGTTGACAGAGGCGGATAATATCCGAATATTTGATTGAAGTTTTGCATAGTATTGGAGAGGATTTCTTTGTGGTTTTATGGCAGAATAAGTATGAATATGCGATTTTAAAAACAACAAAAGACGCTGTATTTTTTATAACTTTGGTACGCGTTACAAACTATCATATATTTTAATCCAGTTATTTATGAAAATTTCTTTGGACTGCGAATCCTTTGCATTTATATTTTCAACTTGCTTCACTTTTTGTGACATGTGTTCAAATATGATGCATGTTTGGATTTATATAAGTCAAAGACATCAGATATATAGCAAAGGATTAATAAGCATTTGTAGTAATACCTTTTTGTAAACTTTATGAATGACTATTCATATGCTTTACTAGACTTGCTGACTAATGTTGTATGTGAATGAATGCCCAATCATATACGAAGTCCTGTCAATCTTGTTACAAATAATAAAGCATAGTGAGAAATAAATAACATATATTGTTCTCGATTAACTCGTTATTAAACAAAATCCCTATAGTTCTTGACTTTAAAAAGTATTGCTCTGTACATATTTATTATTTATTAAACTTGCCCTATAGAGATGGGGGTTAGTATTTGATAAGTGGGTAGGTCCGGCTAAGTCAGTTGGTAGAGCTCGACTACAAACACGAGGATCACGGATCCTTCGTCGACCCGACATTCATCTTGTAGGGAGATTGGTCATGAAATCCTTTTAAGACCATTCTCCACTACCTCTGATTCAAGAAGGGTAGGTTTCAGTTACTGGCATACATACGTTCACCTAGTCCTGCTGAACCATTTAACCTATCGAAAAGTGTGAGCTGGTGTACGGACCGCCGTTATATGACTGAAAATCAGACAAAACTAATTTAGAATATGTTTTAGGAGGTTTCTTCTTAACGAAAATCAGTTTAGTCTTTCCTGACCAGCCTGTGCGGAACTGCTAATTTATTAACATGTTTTCTTGCGATCTGTTCAGCATTTCAGATATTTATGGATCATCATCCAGAGCAATGTCACGTATTTACAGATTTGAAATGAATGTTTAATAATACATAACAGGCTAAATAACATTCAAACGGGTTTTATTATGACCTCCTTTGTGAAGAAAGTTTGAAAAATTAACAATATCGTTCTTAATTTTAATCTTGTACATCCACCGCTGTACCTATCGCATATCAGAATATGCCTAAATTTCACAACGACACAATCTGGCGCCCCTAACATGATCGGATTAGCACATTTTACGTGATAAGTATGGTGATATTCAGCTGCTTACATCCAGTTTTAGGTTGCGGTGTTTGAATACCAGCAGTGCATTTTAAATAAGACAAACACGGATAAAATTCATATTTATATTTATATATAGAAAAAGGAGTTCCGATTTTTTTTTATTTCCACCGGTGAAAATAACAATTTGTTTATTTTCCCTGCTGATATTTCACTGCAGAAATAATGTCATATTTTATCATTAGGTATAAAATAATCATTTGTCATTATTAAAGGTGTTACAAACCAAAGTAGAACATTCAAAGCATATTGTGCATATAGCAAGAACATTCCGAATGTTCTTGCAATGTGCACAATATTCTTTGAATGTTCTACTTTGGTTTGTAATATGTTAGCCCAACTTCATACAATTTCTTTAAGTGCACTTGCCATGACTGCTTCAAGCATAGTTCAATACATTTCCGTTGAAGTTAATGGTCATTATACAAACTATGTAAGACACGTCTGATTATATGGATTTATCATTATTAGTCCCGAGCAGTATACAAAATTCGAATACCGATATTTCAATTTCCTTTGGAATGCAAATTGGCACGTTTTCATCGCAAACAATTCTTTATTATATACGTCGTGGCTTTTTTCGAGTGTGTGGTTGCTATTTAAAAAGGGATATTTATAAATTCTAGTGTTTGGACATGAAGCATGTTTTCATAGTGGTTGTATAGGGTTGGCCTTTAATCATTTTATGGGTTAACTCTTATAAATATGATAAGTATATGGCTCGTAAGGAAAATAACGATTCAATAACTTATGAATCATAATATGAATAGAATATTACCTATTTATTATATTGTACATGTGTTCAAGCCTCAAAATATTTATTCAAATTCATGTTAACGATTTAGCAATATTATGTACAAATAATATCCTCATTCAATTCGTAGACAGTGACTCAAATAACGCTCTTTATCTTTTTAACATAAACTATTTTTTTTCTTTTTATAAAGCCATTTATTTCGGTACAAACTATTATATATTTAGGAGCCTCAGAATAGGATCTTTGTAAAGCGCAAACAAATCGATTTGCACACGGAAGTGCAATTTAATTGCTATTGTGTGAACAGTTTAATATTGTGTGCTTAACAAACAATTATGTTCTCGCAATATTCAAAACATATCAATAATTAATAGTTATTTATAGATTATCATTTCGAACAAGGAATTCGATATTAGATCTTTGTTTGATTAAATCATCATAAATGAATAAGACTCGCCTTCAAATTAATTGTGTAATTGAACAAATAGTAATTAAAAATGGTCATAATTCTTCCAATGCAAATTTTGTGATACACACTATTGATCGCACACTTTTTTTAAGAATGTCACAAGGTGTTGTCAATAACAAACAGGATTTAGCACATGGTACCTGATAATAATGGCTATATGCTACAATAACATAAATATTTAGGTAGGGTTATTTAATTTCCAGCTGTGCAACGAGCAATGCACTACCGATATGGCGAGCACAAAACAGTCCGCATAGACTTATCAGGGACGACATTTCTGCATAGACTGGATTTTTGCGAAGAAGAGACTTTCTATATAAGTAAAATACCTTGAAAACAAAAAGTATCGTCTCTGATTAGCCTCTGCGGACCTCACAGGCTAATCTGGGAAGACACCTTTCGCACATGCATTAAACCACGCTTTCCCAGAGCGATGCTCAAACGGCAAATCACCATTCATAGATCTATATAAAGTCCATTTTGATTATGATCAATGCGCAAATGTGAACATGGCCTTGAATAAACTTTTCAAAGGTCCTCACACTATAACGTGTATAAATGTTTTCGTTTTGTCTAAACAAATAAAGTGAGTGTTATTACGTTTTCCAAGTTCTACGTTTCCAGACAATTGTTTCGTTATATACTATTTATAATACTATTGCAATTTGCAAATGAATGAAGAAAGTGTTTGTGTTATTTTTCTTTAAAGTTTGATCTTGATGTAATCGTATAGACTGTCTCTCGATGATTCCTAACATAGTATTCTATATTGTTCGAAAAAGAACTAGAAAAAGAAACAGTAATCGATATAATTGATAGCGTATTGTAACAAGTGTAACTATTGTAACAGATAAAACCATAACTCAAACCCTCTAATTAATGTCTAACATGGTATTGTTATTTAATAGGGGTCAAATGAATAATACAGTGTTATATTAGTTCTGATTGTATGTTACTTAGCATTTGCTCAAATTAAAGTGTTGATTCAATATATTACATATATTTATATAACTGTTATGTCACTAACCAATATTGTAACAATGTGATTTCATTACTGTGGCAAATGTATTTATTAATATGTAGTTATTGAAGTTTTGGCTTATATGAGCTATATAAGCATACGTCGGAAAAGGCCACCCTTTATTCATTTAATATGTCATTGTTGTAGCCTGATGGGTAAATGGGGTTATTTTTGGTAAATGCATTTAATGCAGTTTTCTCATTTTATCAAACTCAACTTACCTGTCAATTGTAATCCGCATCCGCCATCTTGTTTGGAAGCTGTTATTGTCTTTTATGCGAACCGGCGTTTGATATAACATTTTTGTCTATTAAAACCATATGTGGTTCCATTTTATTCATTAAATATTGTTCTTTCTGAATATCAAGTAAACGTCACATTATATATTGTTATTAATTGTACTTTTGCCTAAGAAGCTAAATGTTATCGGAATCATTCATTTTAGAACGCCAATGTCACTATGTAACGTTTGTTTTCATTGGTCTTGATTTTATAACGTGCAACCCGATTGGCTGATACTGTCTATAAAAAGGCGAGCTTCAGAAGGCGGATTCATTTAAAATTCCAACCTCGAACTAGTTACATCAATAAGTAAAATAAAATAAATTAAAGATAATAGTAATAAACCAGCATTTTAAACTTAGTATACCAAATTGAAAGTAACAACACTCCTTATATGTTCTTTAGCACGTTATATTTACAAATGTTGTTCATCTTGTTTTGCCTGGTGAAACTTTTAAAGACGGAAAAATAGAACGTTTTAGTTAACCGTTAAAAGCCTTCGTTATTTACTCAACCATCCATACACGACACGAACCCTATAATATATAACTCGCCGTCCTGACAAGTCTTTCAGTATTTAATGTGTTTTAACGGCATTCAATGATTACACGATTGCCCCTAAAAAGCTAGCGGTATCTTGACATAACTTGAAATTTTCATTTTCTTAAGCCGTTGCTTATCCCAATAATCGGCACACGTATGCATTTTGCTTAAGTGACACTAATTTAACTTAAAGACTGACAAACATGAAGTAAGACAATTACAAAATAACAATGACAAATACCAGTTTTAATTCTCATTTATTGAAGCTTATTGTTTTAATTGGCGAATATCCTAATGTTGTCTCTAATTTAATTTGTTGTATCTGTTCACTTTGTAATTTGTATAAAAAAGGTAATTATGAAACACAAGTATACATTTTTATTAATGTCAATAGGTACTTCGTATAATGTTGTTTAAATCAATGAAACATTCTAATTTAGTGTCACCGATAATTAGAAAAACCTTAAAACCAGTAACACTACGACGCATGTTTTATAAATTATTTATAAAGCTCTTGAGAAAAGTGACCAGAAAAATGATTGAATGTACCGTGTCGGGGAAACTGACTTAGATACTTTTCAATACGCTGATTATAGAGCCATGCTTCAAACAACAAAACCTTTCAACAAGTAAGCCGATTTCGTATCATGTCTCTCACTAGCCAAAGGAGGCGTGTGGATTTTTGTTTACTAACCTCGTGCCCTTGTCAACCAAGCTTCAACTAGCACTACACTGTTATTTGGGTGGAGTTGTGTCTTCAGATGAGTTTGGTTTATGTGATCACACAGTTTATTGTTAGTATTGAACCTGCTGCGTGCATTCAAAAACAGCAATCAGAACAAATTGCCGAACTGAAAGCTTCAGTTAAGAACGTTTTATTAAGTTCATTACAGCCAGCATTTTAGGATGTTGTGTACCTAAAATGATGACAGCAGATGGTGAAATTTTACATCGTTGCATTTGTTTAAAGGGACTTGTTCATAGATAAAATCATTTTTTCTAGTTTTCTCATTTTGCTTGAAGGGCTTTCAACTTATACCAATAGATATCCCGAAGGTTACATAACTGCGTGCGTTGAATACATGTACAGTTTAATAACGATGTACATTATTACATGGTGTTTTCTATTATCATTACTGTGCTTATTATTCTAAACTGATTTTGATACTCAGTCGAATACTTGCTCACTATAAGTTAATTTGATGTATTATACGTGTTGTTGAAATATACTTTTAGAGGCATAATTTTATTATCGGTAAGAATGACAAGTTTACCCATCAAACATTTGACGTATTTTGTATTGGCTCAATCTGTTAGAGATGTTGAATATATAAACTTTAAATAAATAACCAAACCATACTTAAAATAAGGCCCGAACTTGTATAGTCATTATCTTCATATTATTAAATGTTCATTTCAAGCAGGTTTGTAATAATTAAAAAGTTTTAAACGTTGAAACATTTGGCGATGCAGTAGCAACTAAGTTGTAATGTTGAACTAATCAACATTTTATAATTCAAGTCAGTTCGCATTTAAATTGTTTAAATAAACAATAATTTGGAAATACTATTCAGATAATATATATATCACTGTGTCTGTAAAATTAGGAAAGTATGGCATATGTTAAGATGGAATTGTCCATTTTGTATCAAGCAAACGTCGCTTGGAAGTTGAAGCGTTGTATTCTGTTCTGCCTAATTTATATGAAACGGACGTAACGCAGAACAATGACACGTGCCGAAGACGAGGTGATTGTAACGAAGGGATGGTGTTTCCAAATATTGCATGTTTGCCGACCTTGCAGATATAGCTGAGAAAAATTGCAACCTAACCAGTTCTGAATAAATTGTTTACCTGAATATAGACCAATAATTATGATTTTAAGCACGAACACTTACATCGTTATATGAAAAACAGTATGCAACATTTTGTATTTAATTAGAGTAAAAATGTGAACCTTATACATATCTTACACATTGATTAGAAAACAATCAGTTTAACCATAATTCAATGACTTAAATCTGATAATTTTGTTTTATACAAATAATTGTGCAACACTTAAATCACAGACGGAATAAAATTATCCAGAAGGGAAACTGTTTTCAATTATTTAAATGCAAATTAGCTTGCAGCATAGTTAAAAGTATGGTCACATCATTGACTGCAAACTTATTTCCTCAAGGCAATGAATCCAGATATTTGGAGCATATTTTGATGTCGCGAAAATGGCTATTGACGCTCATAAATTGAAACGAACGTCTCAAGAACGGCCATAAATGCTATCCATTTTCAGAGTGGCCATAATGGAAGAGGAATATTACTCTGTAACTGTTAATCGATGACCGCCTGATAACCTCTTTATGAGCCTAATTAAGAACTGACGTGAACTGCAAGTAGACATGTACAAGATAATTCATAAAAGCCTCGTTCTGGGAAAACTGGGCTCAATGATCGTGCGTAACGGGTCATCCCAGATCAGCATGTGCAATCTGATCATTCTAGTCTGGGACGAAACATTACGCACGTGCATTATGTCCAGTTTTCCCAGAAAGATGCTAACAAATATAAGCATTTTTATTAAAATGAAAGCAAAATTGAATTAACATTTCAAAACTATTTTTTAGCAATTTCGTGTAAATGAACTATACCATAAATATATATATACGCGTTTATAAAAGAAGTTACACGTGTTCGTCCCTTTTCTTTGACACTGAATGCATTACTTTACGCATGCTCATGGTATGTCTTTGTATATGCGTTATTCCACGTACCGTATACATAACTTGAAATACTGCCTTACGTTTTAACTGAAATGAAACACGTTCATTGACAATACAACGCAAGTAAAGACAAATTCATCACGTTTTATTGTCAACATAAACAAAACAACGACAGTTATCACTATACGGCAATACATCACTAATCTGCACAATGTCCGAAATAACGATTTGTGAAGAAACATGTAAAGTAGAAGAAACTTAAAATACATTATAAGATTCTGTAGAGTTATTTTATTTTATTTGGTTCTTTTTATGTGTTATAATTCATTCATAGCAAATGAGCAGTGTGTTTGAATAAATAATAACAGCAAATGTGTTAATTGCATATTTTTAAACATAATTTTGTACACTGTTTTATTGTGTATAAAGTGTCGTTTATTGGATGATATTTCAATGTTACATTGAAACACTGAACGTTATTCTTTAGTTTTGACCATGACCATACTTCAATGTAGTATCTAACAAAATTTTCCTCTCTGATTTGGAATGTATGACATATTATTACAGAAGTGTCAGTGTTTGTTGCATTTAAGTAAAATATTCGTCATTAATATTAGTCATCAGCTGTTTATGGTAAGTTTCATGTCATACTGAGACAAACGGAACGGACATGTGTAATATGCTTACACGAAGTAATACAATACTAGTGTATTGCATTGTTATTATGTTTTGTTCGTGTTAAGTGAGTTGACCAGCCATATCTATTCGACGAATTTTAAAATAATCCGACACACAAACAAATATATTTATATATACATATATAATATCCCCGTACAATGAATAATTAAAGAAACAACAACAATGAATCCACAACGTGCTTACAAAATTAAAACGAATGAAATCCACGATGTTCTTTTCACACAAATCGACAATGAATGCATTTGCGACACCTGTATAAACAAAGTATGTACCATACGTATGTACTATACAATGTCATCTTTGGTAACTGAAATTTTAAAACCCCGTTCAAACAAATTATCCGATATTTTACTCATTCAAGCAAAATACTAGATCCCAATAGCAAAATCAATCAAACTAAATATACGGGTAGCTAACAGTTTTGTTCCAACGCATTACCACATACGCCAATGTATCTTTTTGTCATATGAACATTTGACATCGTAAATAATGTATAATCGATGCAGACGCTGTCCTTTTTGTGATGACGCCAAACACCTACATCCCTTGCTTTAACACATCATCAACGATATTTATATAAACGTTTTTGTTCACGTAACACACGCTACCATTTCTATATTCCACAGTATACCGTGTATACCATAGTTACAGTGATCAAACAGTGAACCTCCTCATCTGCACATTGCCATTCATGTTTCTCTTTTTACTACTTATTTAAAGCAAAAATAAGAAATAAACAACGGTAGAGTATATATAAAATCATCTTCTTTTTTACCCAACACATAGACACAATCTTGAAAAACATCAAGACATACGTAAAAATGCAATAACACAAATAAACGAAAAAACACAACGATTAAGGATATGTTAAGATAAGATTATCCATTTATGGTACGTTGTTTGGCATAAGCAGATCTATATTAAGATTCAGACACCGTTCAAAGGAAATTTAAAACACACACATTATATTTGGCTAAAATTCATTTGTATCCAACACATAGTTACCATAATCTTACACTGAATAATATTAACCTCGCTTTCTAGAACGTTTGTCAGCTGGAATTGAAAATCAATGGCATATTTAGAATCATATTCAAAACATTCAATTTATCGCCTAATAAGAACTGTAATCGAAATTAAAATGACAGTTTGTTGATTATGTGAATGCAGGCTTTGTTTATTACTCTATGATTTGACCTTTCTTTCATTTAAAACATTCTCTTTAAAAATCTAAATTCAACAGCATCTATAGTCATCTCTTATGTCGTAAGCACATTTACAAATCAAAGTTTCATACAAGTATACATGTATTCGACCACGCGTGCCATAATTGCACACTTCAATGTTACCGTATACATGCAGTAAAGTTTTATACATCTGTTCTATAAAGTTATTCTTATATTGTAAGATACTATTACTATGTGGTAAATCGTTACAATAAACATTCTTGTCCGCTAGTCTTTCATTAAAGGCAAGTGACCAATTACCTATTCAATACAAGACAATACAAGCCACTACATACTGTAGGCCAGTAACATATAATAATTAACACTAGGGCCACCGCCTTGGAAAGGTCCATGCAAATCATTTGAGGTTTGAACCGGTTTAAGGGATCCCAATCCCAACACTTCGCCAAGAATTAATGACCAAAACATGCAAGTGTAAATAAACCTGATAGAATCTGTATTCACATTTTATTCATGTAATAAAAGAAAATAGTAGTTCGATGTAATAACCATTTTATAACTCAATGGTTGAGAAACACCAGAGCAAAAAAACACAAACTTTTGTAGGCACTATTAACTAAAATAAGAGCAAGTATTTGCCTTATCCCTTATTGTTCACGAGATTTCAGACTTGAGTGTCATATATTGTTGCGCGCCGGCTGTTCCGTCTTGTCAGGATAATAGTAATACAAGTCAATTGTAAACTGCATGCAGCTTTATTCCTTTTACTTTTATTTTTATACTAGCAATATGAATTCAGTATATAATATTTCTAATAATTTCTTACAAGATTTGGAATAAATAATAATCAATGTTAATGCCCATGATGTTATGGACGGACTGAATTCAATCTCAAATGTTTTGGACCCTTTTATACTCAAGTGATTAAAAGGTTGGTCACTGACCAGTTTTTCATGGACCGACCAAGAATTCTTGGTCACCTGCCCCAAAATAAATGGGCATCAACCTTAAATAAATGGTCATCGACCCACAAGTTGGACATTAACCCTAAATAAATGGTCATCGACCCCAAAGTTGGTCATCGTGACGTCAATCGACCATACAAATGGTCATGAACGCTCAAAAATGACATCACGCACAAATACACCGCCATAGTTAATTTTAGAAAAAAAAATGTAAAACAAACTATGGGCGCTAAGAGAGATGGACACACCACTTAAAACAAGAATAAAATAGAGATTTCATCATATCTAAAAATAACCTGTTTCATGCTTAGTTTAGTCGCTGCAGAAAATAGCTTAAACTTGACCACAATGCAACGCGACAAGATGGCTGCGACTAGATCCGAAATGTGAGTGATCTGACAATAACATACCAAAAATGTACTACTTCATGCATATTTAAATAGATATACAGCGAAGATGGAAAGGTACGTTCACTCAACATGTGTAAGCTTAATTGTGTGCACACACTTAGATATCATGGCATAAAATTGAAGTCAAGATACAGTAACAACAACAACGAAAAAGTTGCATTTGCAGTAAACGGTTAATGGTTTGTAAACATCTATGTCTTTTGTTTGTATGTTGCTCTGTGAAATTAACAAGTTCACATGCAAATTAAATCATGGCTGCTTAAATAGTCCATCCATGAGTTGTACAGAAAGAGGTAAGTTAAGTTAAATTCATAATATAGTCAAATGTTAGATACTTTAGTGTTCCTATATGCAGGGCATATCAATATTGTACACGCCCAGTGATCGTTATGCATTTCAGGAAGAAGTAGTTATATAGGGTGTAAATGCACCATTACCTATCTTGAATGTATATGCATAATACATATATTCAATATAACCCATATGGAAAGTGTAAATTCTGCTAACAAAAACTTACATGCGTTATCTTTGGAAACACGCACTGTTTAACTGCTTCTCTTACAGTTATGTATGTGATGAAAAAAAAATACTTATTGTATTTATTCATGCATGCATGAGCCTTTTAATTGATATCCTTAGTTAACATAAACTGACCATCACATTTTAAATTTAAGTTTCATTGGGAAATCCAATATTTTCTGTTTTCCAAATGCAAAATATAAGACATGTAATTTTGACTCGCCAATATAAAATAGAAAATAGAAATTATATTATGTCATGCATGAAACAAATGTAATAACATATATGTATATTTTTCATTTGCTTAAGCTTCCATTTAATATGTTTTAGAATACATAGAGAACAATCAAGCGGATACTCACTGTTGACCCTTAAACCGACCACCTGAAGGTCGGATGCGCGACAAGAATATATGCCCGTATCGCTCATTTCAACCGAGGCTTTGGTCAGTATACTAGTNTTCAGGACCAAGTAAGGTACAGCATGTCGAATGTACAGTGTTTTTGAAGTCCGCCCAGTCTTGTTCAATGTTGCCAGAATTTAAAGGCATTGACTTAAGTTTATCATCCAACTCACTTGCTACCTGCTTGTTGACGTCAGCATTGTTCAGCTCCTCAATATTTTGACGTATTGGAGGTTTCTGCCCCTGTGGGCGCCTAGGAGGTTGAATATGAAAGTTGAGTCTACTTATTATGAGGCGGTGGTCCGTCCAGCAATCTGCTCCACACATTGACTTTGTCGCTCGCACATCGTTCCTGTCGGCAGACCTGACAATGACATAGTCGATAAGATGCCAATGTTTTGAGCACGGGTGCATCCAAAGGGTTTTGTTTCGGTTTGGCAGCTGGAAGATTGTGTTTGTTACAATAAGGTTATGCTGGGCACACAATCTGAGCAAGA
The DNA here is from genome assembly GCA_007657795.1 of Dreissena rostriformis. Taxonomy (NCBI): domain Eukaryota; kingdom Metazoa; phylum Mollusca; class Bivalvia; order Myida; family Dreissenidae; genus Dreissena; species Dreissena rostriformis. The sequence continues at coordinate 83,111 of VMBQ01001064.1, read as the reverse complement.
GTAGACCATTGCCGTTGCAAGATCCAAAACCGTGCTTGCCAATGACTTCTCCCCACGTGTCTACATCTGACCCGACACGGGCATTGAAGTCGCCAAGAATATTAAAGTTTATCTAACGCATGACATTGTTTAACTGTTGAATTTATTGAAATGTAAAAGGTACGGAAATGGCATTAACTTGCAATGCGTCAGGTACCATTACCCATCCGGATTCCGTAGACTGGTTCAAAGACGGCCTGAAATAATTCCGGATAGAATCAAACAGATTGAAATGCGGAAACATAATAGTAATAGGTAAAATAAGTAAGTTAATATAGGAATGTTACTGATATTTAATTCATGAACTTATATGTAAAATCCGCATTATACATAAAACGTTCGTTCCCGTTTTCGTGATATCTTGTTGAATGGGATTTATTTTATAATACTTATTTACTAATGTTATTTATATGAAATAAGTATATTGTGTATTTTTGAATTCATTGCAAAACGAAGTGAGTATTACATGTCTATTATATTGTTGTATTAATTGCTTTCATTATTTTTTTCAATGTTTTATTAGCGGAAACATACATATATCACCTTCTTAGTATAAATGAATGGTGGCTGAGTTTTGCCCAATCGCCAGAGCGACATAAAGGATGGCTATTTGCTTAATTGTCATAGCGGCGCCCTTTTTGCCGTTCTAATGGGTAAATGAACAAAACAAAACATAATTTAATTACACATAACTTTACAGTTTCTAGTGTCCAACAAAATGACAATACAAAATAGATGACTATAGTAAGTGGATTTTGCAGAAATATTATAATATAGTAATTGACGAACTTATATAAATAAGCAGTGGTGGGATTCGTATCTGTGCGTCCTATTGATTTGGAATGGCTTTTAGCAGACAATAAATGTTACTTTATGTCCTTTTGGATCTTATCGAATATCGCCATGATATTGTCCTCGCTGTTAATCTATGTTGCTTCGTAATATGAATTCGAATTCCATAAATTCAATAAATCCTTGAAATCCACTGAGAGTATTTTTCATGTGTTATTTTGTATTATAGAAACCTGAAATAATATACGTTTGTGCAGACCTTTTTTCAAAAAACAAATTAAATTTAGAAACATACGATTATTTTAAACTCGCCCAAAAGCGAAATAAAATTAACATATAGAGAAACATGGTTGTACGTTTCCAACGATTCACACGTCATGTTTAAATTATTAACTACAATTACAAATATAATAACGCGCGAATCGAACGTTTTTGTATTGTATATATACAAATAGGAAGTCTTTATATATGTTCTTTATTTGCATAAATTGTGTTTGAATGTGAAGTGAGGTTTCTAAATGACTTAAGTTATGCATGTTTGAGTTCCCACTAAATTATAGGCGAAATCCGACACAATCAATATTGCCCATGAGGACATGTCTGAAATGTGCACTTTTTACAAAACAAGTAGTTAATCGATAAGAAACAACTGTCCAAGAATGTTGTTTTTTTTTACATAGTTGGCCCACGTCAAGGTATTTCCAAACTGGTAAGCTATCAATCCTTCAACGTTCTTGTCCCTATGTGTTTTACGGAGCAGTAGAGAATGGCCCTCTCGCCCGTGTGATAGGTGTAGTTGCCCTCGGTCTGTAGGAACCGTGGCACTGGCTTGGAATAGACCGCCTCCTGCGACCGATTGATTTTGCAAAAAATACCTGATGATGTAGGAGTTTGATCATTACATTAACTGTAACAATTGAGGCTCAATACGGAAATAACATATCTTCGACCAAGCACGAGTGTAACAAAGTTAAGAACGAGCATAACTGTAATTAATTATTTTCGAAAACTCGACCTTGCTTTATTTTTCAAAGGTCAAATGCGACAAAAAAGCGAAAACACGATATTAATATCGCGATCTAGCATCGTATTCTCGATTATCCCAAACATAAGTGGAATAATATCTTTCAAGTTTTCATATTTGTAGAGAGCATATACAAACATAAGCAACGCGCGCATATAATTTAAAATACAACACATGCAAAGTATTTCATTTAAATAACTAATATATTTATTGGTTATTATTTGCAATTGTGTAAGAATTAACTACCATTGAAGCTAATATGCGATCGTTTAACCAATTATCATACGTTCAATTCAGAATTTTACAATTCCTTGTTGTGTTGCTTTAAATTAGCATTTGCTCCTTTAACTTTTAATTGCATTCGTTGTAATACAATTTCCAACAATTACTGCATTGATACGTTTACGATGTATCAAGCGCTGTACTGGGTAATTTGTTGCAAGGCAAGAGATTCCTCTCGAGTTAATCAAGCTATCAACATCTTAAGCGTTGGAATATTAAATTGCTCGTGGGTCTAAAAGTGTGAACTCACATGCATAATATACTAAGCCGAGCAAAATAAATGTGCGCATAAATGTTGAATGCGTATAGAATATACGACTATTCTTATAAATCAAGCAGACAGAGGAACCGTGATAAAAGCATGAAGCTAGGAAAGCCATCGTAGGTCTTGATTACTGTTGTAATTGTCTAGAAACATACAATTGTTGTTCGGAGTGGTTTTAAAACATTTAACAGCAAAATAGTAAAATTTGATTCTAAATACATTTATACAATATATGGACAGTATCTAGCCTCTCACTATAATTCATTCTTAGACTATTGAATAATAATGACAAAAACTAAGTATTTACTAAGTAATTATTGTATTTGAGCGTTACTTTAAAACTATCTAACTGGACTATTTCGTTACTTTCGCGGTATTCCATTCTTGAAACTGGTATACCTTCGTTTCTAAAGATGACTCATGACATCACCCATATAAAATACTTAATTCCAAAAATACAACATTATATATTTCCCCATTATTGTAAAGATGCACATCTTTATCTAACAATTTCATTTTGAAACATGTTATTTGACAGTTAAGTTTAGTTAATGTAAAAATCTAAACACAAACTATTGAGTTTTTGAAACGATGGAATGACAACAGACAAAATGCACTATTAGTGGTGTTGGCTAGCGTTCTATTTTGTTTGATTCCCACTCATATGATACTCGTTTTCCAGACTTTTTACTGTTCCAAAACACATATTGTCGCCTCAAATGTTTGCAATCACGATAAAGACAGTAATACAATCGGGGGCGTTTATTGCGCATTCAGGTCACTTGCTTCAGATGCATTAGACAAACCCATAAAGTAAGAAGACAGTTATTGAGGCGATATATCTACTGCTAACGGTCTGGCATTTAATGAAAAAGAGACCCTAGCCTGTAAGAATAATAAAAACGTGGTTTTATACAAATGCTGATCAAATATTTAATCATTACCAAATTATGCTCTTGGTGTGTCAATGATGATTGATGAAAATAGGCGAGAAAATGATTTGACTTACATATGTTTTTATTATATGTTGTATGATTTAAAACTTATAGGCCAAATGTAGTTAATTGTACCATACATGTAGACTGAATTTAATATGCAATTACATTGCCTCGACACGTTTAAAGGGGGGGGGGGCCCTGTTTTCAGTATTATTTTTATAATTTTATTCTTATTGTGTAACAGGCGACACGTTTAGGTCCAAATGACTTACATTTCGGGCACATTTGTTGGATATTAATGAATGATGAGATGCTTAGTGGTGAACGTGGTTGTTTCGTTGAAATGCATTTATGGTCATTCATTCTTTAGTTCATCTGTTCCAAACACATTATTGTATCCAAACATATTATTGTATACACCTTCACAAAATCTATATATCGTATTTGGATGTATTTATTGTTGCTATTTACTTTCTCTTCTTTCATTAACAACTCCACAGTGTCACCCCATATCAATAATAATCAAATTATCGAATTCAGAAAGATAAGCAATGTAAATATACTTGAAGAATACATCCCCAACTAAGTCATTCCATTAATCAAATACACGTAAGTTACGTCACATCGCTACAGACGAACATAGTCAATTCATGTACCCGTGTTCATTACCCAGGATGACTGCATACAATGGATTATTAGCAGTAAAAAATAATTACGATAATGACTGATAAGTATGAATGTTTTCACTACAAAAGAATGGTTGGATTAGTGAACGTTGCCTTTATTAGTGTTATTACTGATAACATGTTTTATTTAGTATAGCATCATAACCTAATGTAGATCGAACTACGAAAGGGATTGCGTTGCAATTACACTTCAGTATTAATATCTATGAAACTGTATTATTTTTCAAAAATATGCTTTTCTTATTAAAGGTTAACACTGGCCATAATTCACATTGAAGGTAATATATAATTGCATTCGTTAACAATTATAAACACAATAACAACACATATAAAACCAAGAGAACAATGAATGCATACATGTCGAATAGCTTATTTGTATCATTTGTGTTGTGCATAATTTCAAACACGGATGCTCACAGCATGAAACTTGCACAGACACCATATGTCATGACTATTGTCCAATTATCTGGGTTGAGTATGGAAGCGTTATTGCAATTTGACAAACAATAAAGACCATTTCAATACTAATTCAATAAAATGTAAATTGCAGGAACTGTGTCTTGTACCTCGGTATTATTACAGTTTATAGATTTTGTTAATATATAAATCAATCTAAACATCGTGGTTACATGTAGCAGAAGCAGTAAATTTAAAATTATTGTAATCATTTAATGAACGTTAATACAATTGCAGGCAATAAAATAATTCAGTCCAAGGCACTGGAATGTTGTGCATTAAACTTCGACATTCTGTAAACAGCTATAACGTGTTGTGATATAACTTGTAGCGAGTGTTCAAAACATTCTTTACTATTGGTCTTACTACATGTATCAATGGTTTTATGTATCGTATCGGGTCCAGATCCATATGCCTCTTTTAATACGTATTTAACATGAATCGGTACACATTACAGGTTAATGCATAAATGTGGTGTTGTGTAAAACAACGAGTATACTAAGTTAAGTCTCCCCGAATTCTAGGGCAGTTGTTGCCAATATCCCTTACAGCAGTATCAGAGTCAGCAAAAGTGAAAACATTTTTGTATTCATACGGGCTGGCACAATAGCAAACAATCTTGACAAGATAAGCTGGGTAACTCTCCATGAAGCTTAAGGAATCACCTCTGTATGCTTTCACTACAATGGCTGTCTGGGTTGAGACGCTTGCTTATGAATGATTTATTCAAAACCCGAAAGGAACCGCTGTTTGTGATTTGATCAAAACCTCTTGGTATTTCCCACGCAATAGTGTTTAGCAAATTGGAACTTTCTTATGTATATGTTTCCCTAACAGTTATAACGTCTTTTTTTCTTGCAAAACAAATACAATAACGTGACAATATATGTGTATCGTGTGTCAGATATTAATATAACTGCAATCAGGAACTACAAGTTACATAAATACATTTATGTTGTTTAAAGTGCAAGGCGGTAACAGTGGCGCATCTTAAAAAGAATATAAATATGCTTATATGTGTTTATCGTTTGACAGAAACACATGAAATTGCAATGATGAAGGACTAATTATATAATGCCGCTTATGCTTTAGGTTATTTGAATTCACGGCGGGCACTGACGACGACCATAAGCCTTGATGGATATAAATGCGAATTATTCAAACACAGCTACAAGCTTATAGTCCCAAAACAGAGTTTGATAGCATCAACCCCGTTTTGATATAACAGAACTTAATGCAGAGAAAGAGACTTTCCGCTTTTATGGAACATTTCGTTTAAAAGAAGTCTCTCTTCTTAACGAAAATCGAATCTAGGCGGAAAAAGTCGTCCCTGATTAACCTGCGCGCAAAACAGTAAGCCAAGTATTGACATAACGAGGCTCAGCATAACCTTAAGTATTGGTGTCTTCCGTTACAATATAAACCACAATCTAGAAACCCACAGACATTGTACTGCCTAGTCAATACACAATACACCTACTTTTTCAGCAATTACTCTGNCACTCTAGGATTTAATGACGTAAATGACCGTGCTCACATAAAGCTAATAAGCTCTTGGCAAGTCGTCTTTTTTGCAAAAACATCTGATCAAAATATGTTTGTCTAGGAGTATTCTGCAAACATTGCGAATGCTTTTGGTGTCTGATGGTGTATTCACTTTGGAAAAAAACGAGAATTGTCAGGTGGTATGCTTGATTTTGAATATAAATAATGTTCAAGTAATAAGTTCATCTTCAAAGGAAGTGGAATCCATTCAAACGCATTCATTCTACCAGACTTTAAGTAAATTTTATATTTTATATACGGACATTGAAGCAAGACGGCAATAGTAACATTAGGTTATGAAAACCTCCGCAAGTCTTGATTGCTGTACAAGTTGTCTGCATACATACATATTGGTTTATCGATGTTTAATTCAAAACCGATAAACAAGGCAGTAAATCTTCACGCGGTTAAATTTTGACGTCGTTCTAAATGTCAAGAAGAGGAAATATGTATCTTTGTTTTTTATTAGGTCCAAAAAATCGCCTTAATGTTAAATAATAACTTAATATAACTACAAGAATGCACGTATGTTGATGATCACGAGCAACGTAACAACTACAAGAAGGCACATCTCGGTTAAGGTGAAAAAAAAACAATAACAAATAATCTAAACAATTATTTTCAATCAAAATTACATGAAGAAACCTGTTATTCGTAACATTATCACTAAACGATAATATGTAATATACATTAATACGAATGGCCTATTTCGACAGACATACATATAGAGACGTGTCTATACCACTTGCACTACAAACGTGTGTAACTCAGACATAAGTGAAATAAGTATGAAGTTATGCTGGTAATATTGTTTATAATCTAAACGCCGTAATATACTCATAGCAATAAAGTTAACTGCGAGCAAGACATTTTCTGGTTAAGCTAGCGCACTGAGTTATGGTTCAAATTGTGAATGGGCAATTCTACATAGTTCTTCGGGTATGCAGGTACTAATGAATATTATATATGTTTGGGCTTTAGACATGTTGTAAGTTACATTCCGTAGAAACCATTTATAATTGCTAATGAGACCGACAACAATGTTCAGATCAAACGTCACAAATAGAATACATAAAGATGGCTTAATAGCAACGTTATGCTGCATATCCATCTTTATTAAAGTATGCAAACATATTCGAAATTCGTCGATGGCAATGCTAATGATGACATTATTGATACACACATCTACATACATGCATGTCTTGCTTTGCTTTGTGCGTTATTTGGAAAGTAACTTCATCATTTTGACAAAGTTTGCATCACAATTGGTGCAGAAGAAGCGCACGTATTTCCCCAAAAAAGCATATTGTATCATGTATCGTTCAGAGTAAATTATGTCAATAAGTTAATGAAGGTTTTTCGTAACCATGTTCATAGAACATTCTGTAAAACTAATGTACAACTATTATCTGCGAGACTCCATGCTATTTCATCCACGTAGGAGGCAAAGGCTTTTACAGGCGTTTTTGTAACCAACATATGAAAAGTTATTATGTTTCTTGAAGCACAAATGTGGTAACAATGAATATGCAGGTAATTTGATGGTGATACAATATCAACTTATACATTATGGAAAGAAGAACACTTGTTTAGACATATAATTTAATCATACATGTGTATAACTCATTTATTGCATAATCTGTGTACCTGTGTTCGCATTAATGAATTACAATGAGTGATGTTTTTTGCTAATGTGAATTGAGCTCATCACATTGTTCAAAACATTAAACAGAACAATTGAGTCATGCTTGTTTTAATACAAAGTACGAATTATTTGACAATACATTGGCACTAATAACAAAGTATGTGTTATGGCATTCGTCACATGTTACCCCGATGACATTCTAGACAAAACTATTGCGGATGTACATTTCAGTGAACTAATAATTAAAGTAATTAATTATGTTGTAACGAATGTTGAAAAATAGTTTGTATGGAAACTATCTTACCTACCATGTCTTTTTTATAACCGAACAATGCAATATGAACTATTATTTATTATTTTAACTATCATACATATTATATACATACAACATTACAAGGCATGTATTATAACCGAACCCAAACGAATATTTATACTCTTTTGCATAAACACTCTTTATACACGTCGCTTGTTTTATAAATGCGATTGGAGTGACCGACGGCATAGATTAGAAGGTTCAATTACACAAATGTGACCACACAATTTTTATCTTAAACGTTGCAATTCGGACATATTTGAAGACAAATACAGATTCCCCCTGCAGAACAGGAGCTTGCTGCTAAGACATCAGGGCTTAATGTGCGTGACGGATACGAAATGTGGCAACGGTCAATCGTATTATATGAAAGCCTCTTAAGGCGCACGATTCATGATGTTTCTTAGGTTTCTTTACAAAAGGTATTGGCCCAATAAACACTAAAAGTACAATACTTTTATGGTCAGAAAATAATATTTATAATGTTTGCAAAATATCCTCCCGTATGTCCAATAAATGATCATAGACTATCCAGTATTTAAAGTTAACAAAAGTTCTTTCCCATGTAAGTCTATCTTTATCATCGTAGAAATAGTGTAGTTGTGCGTTTATGAACATTGCAGACTGACTCCCTAAGCCTGTTTTACAGTACACTTTGAATTTCTCCGTATGAAAAAACCTACAGTGAAAATTTGAAGTACGCGTGTTTTCATCAGAACAATCATGTAATAAACTAAAACATGGGTATAGCAACTCGATCATTTAATAACATTAGTACTATATGGTATTTTGGCGTTATGGCATCCTACAGGTGTTAATCTCATATGTTGCCCTTGATAGGGAATATTCTGGCTGGCTTAGGGTTTCTTCACCCAGAAGACATTTTCATTACAACTTTAAACATATATATTGTATCATTTCGTTACCAAACTTTTAGTTTAGAAAACTTATATTATTTAACAATAAACCAAACAAATCACATTTTTTACTATTTTAATTTTGTTTGAATTAATAATCTGATATATAAATGAAAACTGACACATACACAAAATTCCATTTGACAATATGTCAGGAGGTACATCTAAACGACAGAAAACGATCACTCTGTAAAATTCGTTAAGAAGTTATTCACATATGTTGTATCTAGAACAACGGCAACTGCATACGTTTGTGACATTAGGTAGACAATATCGGGAAAATTTCCTTGCAGATGAGACACATTCCATGTTTCTACGACCAAGGACCAGTAATTTGATAACCGAAACATAATGAGAAAATAAATCATTACCGGTCGATAATATTTCTTCAGGGTTTATGAAGTAAAATACCGCAAATGATTATATAATAAACCTTGACATGCGGGGGCGACTAAGATGGGAGCAAGAGCGTATGAAAGTGAGTATTTGGCTTGGAGCACGTACAAGAGAATTGTACACTTTGATGATCTTTGATGTTTTGATCTCACCTATAATGACTTTACCAGTTCAATTGTGACATATCTGTCTGATAAGCGTATATTGTTCTCATTAATCGAACACGATTTCGATTATATAAGCAGAGTGTAATAAAGTGTAATAATTACGGTTGTATAAAGTCATATCTTATATTAAGACTTTACCGTTTGTACCACCTCATTTCTTTACTGTAGCGTTACATTCACAAAATATGCTGATGTGCAGATGAAAGCAAGAATATTATTGAAGAAAGTGTGAGTTTAAAGGTACTATTTGGTGTTGTAATTCTATCATCGGGGATAAAAATTTGCTATGATCAAGCGCACAAACAACACATGCAGCAGCGACACTTCATGTCGGCCATTGTCCACACATGCAATAGGGTTAAACGAATTTGAAGATGTACCGGTATTAAAACTTACAATATATATATATTTTAAGTATTATGGATTTGGTAGCACACTGAATTAGCAATTAACTCTGCATTCTGTTTTTGCTATTGATAGTTGGAACATCAAACAGTTAATAAAACATCAGCCGTTCGAATGCATTTGTTACGAATCAGCTGTCTTTTGGAGTTTGAGGTATGCGTTGAAAAAGTACCATAAAGGCGACTTGATAACGAAAGAACCGCTGATGTATCTTGTTGAACATTTGTTCGACTCCCAGGAAATCACCTTATTGTGTTTGTTTTTTCACAAACGTTTATATTGTGTACATGCAGAAAGTATGCAGTTAATATTGACTCACTCTTTACAATACCACGAGTAAAACCCGAGTTTGCCTATAATAACACGTTTGCACCTTCTGATTTTAAGTAGTATATCCATTTTAACAAACACATTACAAAGTACAAGAAATGAAAAAAGGCTGCTTAAACAACACGAGTTAATTGATTTGCATTTGTATTAAATGTAACGAATAACATCAAAATGCATATGCAATGATGTTTAGAAATTCTAAAATGCGCTACTTCAATATATGATAACCAAGCATGTTCCCTTCTTATTAGGAGTAGTCGTTCTCTGTGTTAGTGTCAACTAAAAATATGGGTTAATTATGCGTATTATGTTAATCTCTTTATTCGCTATGATAATCAGAATAAGAATGCATGCAGCAAGGTTAATGGAATAAAGGGTTTATTTAAAATTAACAAGAATGAAACATACTGTTTAAATGCTGAGTACAAATAATGTTTAGACCTACGCCCTATGTTTCAGAACAATTAAACTCATAACAGATTAACGTAAGTACTATTGCGTCGACTGGTATGAAGAAATGTGAAAGTGGTATGTTTGCCCCCTGCCATACGTAATTTATCTATAAGTTCATACACTGTTGTGTACAAATAATGTTCATTCATACACGTTCGTTCCTGTCTTAGTACGTACACGAGAAAACACCAACAGTGTAATTGCGACTCAATTTCCGTATTTGCGACATGTATTTGATAGCAAGTGCTTTAATAATGGAAAAAGTATATTATGACATTTCGACCAAATTAGTTTTTTTAATACTATAACAGCAAATAAGTTTATGATGAAAATGCATGAAAAAAAAAGTGGTTTTATTTGTCCGAAAGGTTTAAAACGTTACTTTGAAGCCTGTTATAAAGAAGTAAAGTATTGAAACACCAATGAAAGCGTACAGATAAACTACAAACAGTATATGCACAGGAGTGACACTTTTGATGAAGTTATATCAATTAAATCTTTCACGCTTCGACTACTTATCCGGGTTGCTCAAAACTTTAACGATCAATTAATTTAAAAGCCGTAAATATTTGGATCAAGATATTTACCTGACTTAATTGTTAACCCTTAAATATATGCGTTTAATTGAAAAAAATTGTTTGCTTGAATAATTTCATTTTTTTTTATGATAAGATTTTTTTTTAATTATGTTTTCCGAGTCTGAATTTTAGAGACTGTTACCTTAACCGGCCATATAAGTTTTGAGCAACCGGATCCTGATATGTCTAAGGTTTTATTAATCGAATGTATACTGTTTAATTTTGCACACAATGAGTATGTCTACTATACTATACGTCATTTAATAATAGTTATTACACAATTTTTAAGAGCTCGGCAAGATTATATAAGTAAATATCCATCATGAATAGTATGCGCTAACCCTCGAGTCAAATACACTTATTGCATAAAGTAGGGTATGAGGTATGAGGTAAACGACTAATGGTGCTTTAAATTTGTTTTCACGTGATATTCACTGGAATGTTACGTGTGGCATACACTGCTAGGTTACATGTTGTATAATGATAAATGTCAGTGACAAGTACACCATTGAATACGATGTGATTTTAACATACAATCTGTTATTTTGATAACTTTTCACCAAACAAAAATATTCAAACTCTTATATCTTTAACAATAAGTGTACAATTGTAATCGTATTTTTAAACGAAACGTAGAGGATGAATAACTGAACATATTACGTGGTTGTATATTAACGATATTTTATCATGAATTAATTAAGTTATTACGCTTGAAGAACAATTCGTAGACATTGAGTACATGAATGTCCAATCCAGGAATTCTGATCTAGGTTTTATAACGTCTTCTTTGATGCAAACAATGGAGCGGAATGCATTTCCCCCCGAGGGCGAACTGCATTGATTGCGCACAAAAGACATTGTATTGAGTTAACGAGTAACAGTTTGCTTAAAGCCCAGTGAACTGCTGATTAACACGATTGGTTATTTTTTTTGCGAAACATAAACATCTTTTAGCATTTCCCATTTTAATGACTCGACACGATTATCCCGTGAAGTTTTGGAGGAATAATACATGCATTTTGACAATCAGCTTTGAACTATAAACCCTTCATTTTAAAACGAAACGAGTAGTCTTACATCGATAGTGTTGCTATCATTGAATGTTTTCTAGTTGATTTTTTTTCTTTTTTCTACAGTTATAATTGAAAATGTGTGTGCAATAAACACAAAGTCCCCAATATATTGTCAAATAAACTTCGTTAAACATGTATAACTATATTTTCGTTGTAGTAAAAAGGTTTAAATCTGCTGGACTGGTCTCCAACAATACAATAAGACGCTAATAACACAAGTACAGAGGTCAATCAAGTGATTCGAGGTCAGTTCATTTTGGAAATTAACTTTATCATAAGTAACTATTAGGTGGTAATGATTTAATGTTTATCTCATTTGTTGAGTACGTGTTTTCTCTGACTTCAAGATGATCATTACAAAATTGTAAAAGGACAAAGCAGATCACATTAAATTCGATATTTGTGTCCTTTTTTGTTTATGCTTGTAGTTATAAATGCCATCTTCGATGCATGAAAGTTGTGGTCAAAGACAGCTAATAAAATTAGGTCAGAATGAGTATAACGGTATGATCCTTCTTCTCTAAAATGTTTAAACCTGAGTTATTTATTGATTCAAAACGCATTTGTTCAGTTTCTTATTGATAATATACAAGTGTATTTACGTTTGTCGTCAATACATGTATATTGTCTAATAATTATGATAGCTGGAACGCAAATTGACGAATTATCCTTGCTACCAACACTTACATAACATTTATTAGCTGCATGCATACATTGTAGTGTTGTGATCTCAACGACGATGCCAGATACTAATTTATTCTTTTACAATTACTGTTCACGTAGTCTACCGAACGTTTGTGCACGAATTCAACAAATAAGCAAAACATTGCAACTTTCAATTGCTAGAAAACTTATAATAAGCGGTCAGATGTACAATATTTTATTTAACACTGTTCAATTAACAGCAGAATTTAAATGAGTTACTTCAATATTTCCAATGTATTTTCATTGCATTTTCACCCAGTAGCAGATTTAGATACTGAAATTTTCGAAAATCCCTCGATAAAGCATTAATATCTAAACGTTACAAACAGTAATATTAACGAAACTTGAAATTTATTGACGTTTTAAATCCTTACGATTTGATGAAAACTTGTCTTGTAAGATCACAAACTCTTTTCTTTGAAAATAAGATAGATGATGCTCTTAGATGAGCTCTCGTGCATTTAAGTTTAATCACTTTGAAGTGTTGTGTGTTTATGATGTAATACAATTACAACATATTCAGTACCAAAGTCAAACCAAAAGTCGCGAATGTTTTCTGAATAATGTCTGCTTTAAAACACGCATCGGCACGCTGTGAGATACAATTTTCTCATACCAAAAGATATCTACTGGTCTTTAATCATTAACTATATTAAATGGTATAATTATAAACCGGTCATAGGTAATAGTTATATGTGCTGACAATTAAATTGATTTACCAATAATAATAAGAGCGCAGAAACAAGAACAATACACATTCATCAACCATTATAACGACGATCGTAGACAGGTCCCTTGCAAACAAGACTTGTGTTATCTTCCTGGCAAACACTTACATCAATGTTATGTTGAAATGAAATAATAATTCTTAACCATTAGATGTGAGCATTTCCCACCGTAACCTGAAATAACAATAGACATTAAACACCATGCCATGCATTTTCACACAGAAATGCCTAAGGAAATAAATGCGTTGAACGCTGAAAGACAGCGGCACGCCATACAGTTTAAGGTCACGTCAGGTTTAAGTACCTTTTCAAGATAACAGTAACTTAGTGACGAAAAAAAGATATTGAAGGAAGTGAAGAAGGGGAGGTCACTGTATGTGTGCCATCACAAAATCGATACACGTTTTCGATATGCGGTATTTAAGAAAAACACAAATAATACAAGTTCGATTAATACATAAGACACTGGATTATTGACAAACACAAATAATACATGTTAAAACGGTCGAACCTAAACATATCTAGTAACAAACTAAACATGTACTTAAAATGTATTTGTCTGATACAACTGCTGTGATGCAACCGCTATTCTAAAAACAAATGATATTTATCTGCAATAGGTCACATTGTATTTATATTATTATGCCCCTATTTACAGATCATACAATCACTTTGTAAATACAATCGGCAGTAATATTTTTATACTATGTAATGGTTTACGTAAAAACACACTTTTACCAGTACTGTTAAGTTATTAAATAATAGAATATCAAACATATGCAATGAATACAAACACGTTCATGAAATAATCCTCCCTGCTAAATTTGGAAGAGTTTTTGTAAACATTAATTTTCACAGAAATAAAACAGTTGCTTACTCTTAACGGACAATCAACGCAATTACATTAAGTATCCTACAAACAGTTGTTCTCCTGTACTGAAATTAGTTAAACAGCATTATGTCAAGATAGAAAAAACGTATGTACTTAAAAAGTCCAATTCAATGCAATTACCTAGCGCTATGTCATATGTATGCGATAACATTCTAGTGTGGTGAATTGGGCACGAATATGAAGATGGAATGGGCGTTATAACTAGATATGCTCCCTCTTCGAAGATGCGGGGCAGTTAAGATTTTCACCAGTCGGTCAATCGGTGGGTGGGTTGTTGGGTGGTTTGTTTTGTTGGGTGGTAGGAGGCTTACATCTTCCATCATCCAAATCGGTAGGCTGGTTACTTGATTATGGATTTTGAGGCTAACAAGTCAACGGTCAAGGTCATAGAGGCTTGTAACATAAAGTAATATCGATACAAAACTTCCCTAAGAGCACGGTCAAATGTGATAAAACCCCATCTTAAGACTGGACATTGTATTGCCTACTTATTGGATATAGTTTGGTACTGCGTGGAGTACATGTCTTCAGGCAACTAAACTTCTATAATGGTTACATAAAAACGAGTTGCAGAAAGTGTTATTACCCATACAACGATTGGTTTTGTTTTTTGATGTCTTACTGTGAGGGTGGATTGATATCATTGAAAAGTTCTGTATGTTCGAGGAGGGGGAATACATGGTTTTCAACAATTTCTTGTTATATTGGTATTGGGTTCGAAATTGTTTAACCGTTTAGGTATAATAACTGCTACCCCTTATATAATTATACTATGTTCTTAATTTATTATCATTTCATCACTAGCGGGGTATTTAAAGTTATGACAATCATAAACAAATAAAGTGTTATCAAGAGAATGTTCCTAATACGAAACGGTTTTATCAAAATATGCATGTAGTTGTGTACATATAAATCGGACGTTGGCTAAATTTTGCAGTCTTAAATGAAGCCACAGAATAAAAATAATATATAGGAGAAAATGGCAACATGTGTAGGTCTTTTTCTGTGCGAAGTTCTTTAAGGGCTTATATACTCGCACACTTAGCAATTCGTTAATACGTCATTTTCAAGTACGACTATGTGCACGTATTATTTCTGTACTGTATTCATGGCTGGAACACAATGTTATACCTACGATTTAATTAGTTGACCACTACTAGCCACATCAGTTACATATACACTTGCATTTGTACGTTTGATTTTAAGCTAGCAAGCCTCTGAGCATGGTATTTTTGTACTTTCTCACATGTTATTTGTCTAAAAGAAACTGCATTGTAAGCTTCGACGACCGTGCACACCAAGCCGTCAGTTTTATATTGTACGTACGCGTGTTAGTCACAGCATGTATTTGCATCTTAGTTAGATGGAGGAATAAAACAAGTAGATTGATGCATATTATCTCAGTTTGCATAATATATACACTGTACATTAACAAACATTGTCTCGAGTTATGTTCAATTACATATTTAATCGTATGTATGTATACTTTTAATTTTTTAAAGGCGCAATTATGCATAGATCAATCTAAAGGACACTTTAGAAACGTAATACTAGCATGGGGCGTTTTGTGTTTTAATCTCTGGTCATAGAATGTCCATGTCTTTTACTAAAAATCTGAAATGTATTTGTAATATACCGCATTGTACGCTCGGATGTCTTTTGAATGTTTTAATACAAATAAATACAGATACTACCATAACCTTAATCATAGCAACACATACAATCGACCATGTATTTGTAATAATTATTTCTATTGAATAATGCATTTTATTCAACAATTCTTATTTCTCTTTCATTCATACATTGAAAATGTTAACACATAACCAGTGATTACAAATAGGGATGTACAACTAAAGGAAAGTCCACGAAATGAACATTTTCTTGTATAAATGTAACGCAATGCATTTTAATTCCGTATAAACAGCAGAACGCCTCTCGGGAATAAATTGTACAGCTTTTGTAAGAGTAACACGTGCCTATTTTGGGAGCAAGTTAATTCCATGGCATATAAATGAGTTTTGTGAATCTTCATTCTAAACAATGTTAGGACGAAATGAGCTTTTTAATTGTTAAGACTTTTTTATTGAGTATACTAGAGGCATCTACATAATTTGCTCTGAGTAACAACGCTATGTATTGTGTGCGGATCAACCGTGTTTATATATATGAATGCGAATTCACATAATAACACGAATTGTCCGCTGGATATATATCACCCATAAATACATGACTGTTTTCGACATGATACAGCCCGAATTTTGAGTTTATAACCATATTAACATTTACTATTAATGTTAGACATTTAGAATGATGTAGGAACAGAAACTGAAATTTGGCAAAATTGAATAAAGCAAAGAAATTAAAATCATTTTTAGAATGAAAGGCTGGAATTGCTCAAGGTTATTACATACTTGTTGGGTTAGGTTGTTAATAAACATTAACGAAACCAGTGCGTATGCTTACGTGTTTATTATTTGGGCGCTTTAATAACCGAGTCTAAGACTTGAGTTTTAATGTAAAGAATATTTTAAAAACTGTAATGTTTTAAACAAACGTGGAAGTCAAGTCTGGCATGGCAGTTAACAACAAAAATTATGAAAAACGTGTAAAGAACAATATGTTAATAATATAAGCACAATGTTTAGCTTCTATATACAATAATGCAAACTCTGTGCTATTTTCAATGAGTCAAAGACTATTCTTTATTCGTAAGTTCAAGAATGGGTTCGTGAATACGGGCAAACACCTCAATTTGAGGAGCAGTGAGTAAATATCAAATTCGAACTTGGACCGAATGATTACCACTTAACTTTGACTGAATAATAACAACGTCCCTTGGACTGAATAATTTCCACTTGACTTGGACTGAATTCTTGCCACTTTACTTGGAGCGAATAATCATCACCTAACGTGGACGGTATAAACAATACGTAACTTGGACTGATTAAATACCACTTAACATGGGCTGAATTATTACCACTTTTCTGGGACTGAAAAATTACCACTAAACTTGGACATTATAATAAACACGTAACTTGGACTGAATAATTACCACTTTACTTGGACTTAATAATTACCACATGACTTGGACTGAATAATTATCACTTAAATAATACATTATAATAACCACGTAACATGGAGTAAATAACTACCACTTGACTTGGACTGAATACTTATTACTTCACTTGGACTGAATAATTACCAACTAACTTGGACAGTATAATAAACACGCAACTTGGACTGAATAATTACCACTTTACTAGGACGGAATTCTTACACTTAACTTGGACTGAATAATTTCCAATTAACTTGGACAGTATAATAACCACTATCTTGGACTGAATAATTACCACTTGACTTAGACTGAATAATTACCATTTTACTTGGACTGAAAAATAACCACCTTACTTGAACAGTTTAATACACACGTAACTTGGACACTCATAATTGTTAATAAACACTGTCCAGTAAAGGTAAAACACCTTAGAATTGTATGTGAATGTTGTGTATGTTCTAATAAGTCAAATGTATTTTTTTAAGAAGTAACGCTACGTTGTAAGCATTGACGACCTCGTTAATCACGCCGTCAATGCAATCTCCTGTCTATGCATATCATTATAAGTGTTTAATTTCCCGTAAGCGCGTAAGGAATTCTAATGTCGTAATTAGCGTGAGGTTTTAATAGGGTTTAAATACCATATGATTTAAATTGACTGTTCCGAGGCGAGAACCCTGCTTTTATCATATATGTTTTAAGTGATGTGATGTGAACATTGTCCGATTGTATTGACTATTAAGCGTCGAATATTGTTTAGTTTAGTTCTTTTGTCCGTCGACAGTTCATACATTATTGGCTGGCAATAATAACATAGTTAATAGAAAGCAATGGTTATATATAATTTCACGTATGTTATACAAATTATGACAACAGTCGGACAATGATAAATGATAGAACGCAAATAACAACAGCACTAACGACAACATCGATCATAGTTCTCAAAAGTAGAATCAGCTTGTTTTTTATTACAAGTCCCAGCTCTTTCCCTTTAGTTTCTTCTTATAAAATGATACAACTAGTCATGTTTGTTCCTATTAGCTACCTCAAAACTATATTTTACGTTTTAGGTAACGTTTCATCTTACCTGTATTTGATCTTACTATGTAACGAATATGTTAGCGGGTATCGATAATAAAAAATAAAGCATAAACATTTTACATAACTTTCTATTTTTGTTATAATGATATATGAATATGTACAAACATACTCATTACTGTAAATAATAAACACATCTAAACATGTTTTGAAAACAAAACTATGAATATTTATCAAAAAACGCTTTAATGTTTAAAAAAAAAGATTTTACTACAAATATAATATATTCATTGTAGCAACACAAATGATACAACGCGTAATCATCAAACAGAAAAAAACACCTGCATGTTGCGAACCGATATACCTTGGCGCACTCGCGTGTCCTGGTGCGACGCATGGGGTGAATACAGATTAGTATCGACGTGTAAGAATCACACTATATGATGCAATATATCGTTATATGATCTAGTGCATATCTAAAATACTACTTTATAGGTTAATCTCCTTGCAGGAAAATATAATAATGATGAATACATCTGATAATAAAGGAAACGTACTTCATATTAGCCAGTCCTTATTCATGAATTAAACTTGCTTTTAAACTTGTCTAGATAAACACTCTTTGTTAACTCAAGCTATCAATGGCAGTGGTTAATACCCCTACTTACCACATGTGATATTGAAACCATCAAATGCAATTTTTCGAAATTTTTTATAAAACACATATGATGATTGATGTTCACTTATCATCAGAATTCCAATAGCTCACACGCTGTGCAAAGAGGTGATATCACAAGCCCATCATCTTGGTCGTAGCATAAGATTATAGGAGAACATTTAATGAAGTTCCGCGGATATCAGCACGTGGTCCCTATTCACATAATCGATTGATCCCATTCTTTCTCGAAAGCTTTGCAGACAGACAAAACGCATTAAAGTAATTCTAACAGCCAGCACATTAATTATACGAGGTGTTTATACTAGATGAACATGTCATTTGAAAACGAAATGAGTAGTGAATATGCTGTCGTGGAAATAAGTTCACATTTGCTAGTACTACTACTTTTAGTTATCATTGGAATTGTATAACAATTATACGGTAGTTCGGTTTAGTTTAAATCTGTTTATTTTAGCTTGACTGAATCGAAATCATTAGGTTGTCCTTTTCTTCAAAGCTTTCAGAACCTTGTAATATAACATGCCTGCATGATTAAATATTTTATCTAATCTGACAAATAAATTTATATATTAATAAGTTTTTTATATTGTATGACTATTCATCTTAAATAAACTTTCAAGTCGGCATCAAGATAATAATAAAATGAAAAACAAATGTAAAAAGACGGCAAAAAAACAGGAAAAACATTTGATTATTTGTGAAATATTGCATACATAGGCATGATATACGCATGCAAATAAGCTTACAATTTGATAGTTATCGTTGCCTTCGACGAAGTTCCATGTAAACATAATAATTAACGTCGGATAAACACAATACGGAGGCTTATAATGACCTATATTATATAAATGAATGGTCCAGTATCTACCCATTGCGTTGGACTCGCATTTATAGAACTGAGTACAATCGATTCGATGATTCATTTGTCTTTTTAAATTGTCTGTTAAATGTTCTCATTCCTTATTATGAATTGGTAAGAATTCCCCATTATTTCGTTACAGTAGCGAAACACACTGGGTACCAACATTGTAAATCAATGAGAATATTAACAATACAATTAATGTCATTTTGCTATTCACATCATGCTCGCTTCTTTACCGAAGTATTGTTTTTCTTTTACCTTTAGGAAGAATTGCGTTGCCATGAATCGCGGATGCAATTATATATTATGACATTTGTTGGTTTGTATGTTTTTGAATGAGTATATCGAATCCAATGCACAATACTATTTGTATGTTTGTCTATGTCATCTTTATCATTGTCATCGCTGTAGAGAAAGTATTTTTCTTTCCTGTTCACAGTTTAATACTCGCTGTAAAATATGCTTTACGGTATACTGTTTAGTGATAATCAGCTGCTAGGCGTCGGTAAATATATGATTGCAAGTGATAGCAAATGTAATCAGTATATAATGTCTTCAGATTTAAAGTATTTAGGGATAACCATTCAGCGCAATGTCACGTATTTACTGATTTAAAATAGATGCTTGATTATACCTTACAGGCTAAAACACATTCAATCGGGTTTTGTTATGACCACCTTCTTGAAGACAGTTGAAAAATAAACGTTATCACTCTAAATTGTAATCTTGTAAACACACCGATGTATGAATCGAACTTCAGAAAATGCGCCAATTCCTTAACGCCACAATATGACGCCCCTTACAAGCTCGGATTAGCACATTTTACGTGATAAGTATGGTGCTATACAACAACTACATCCAGTTTAACGTCGTGGTGTTTGAATTCCAGCATTGCGACAAACACACAATAAATACATGCATTACAATCATATTTATACAAAATGAAACTGGCAATAACTCTGGGCGAACACTAAATAAAACTAAATTATTACACCCACGGTATTTATTGCAGTATTCTGAATTGGAACTTAAGATAACTACTGAATAGCTCAAATCTTAAATCCAGTTACTGACTCGTGTAATGGGGCAAACAAGATTAAACAAAAACACGTTTGGCGCCTTAGATTTTTTTAAAGAGTGTACTGATAACTGGGAAAATGATAAACATTTATCTTACTTTGAGACTGAACACAACAGAGCATACACACTTCTTTGATGAATTACCAGGAACATTTTAGTAAAATACATCTCCTTCTGTAAACCACTTTCATAATGTGGCTGTCATACACCAACACAGATTTTGCGTTTTTGTTTCAATAACCATTCGCCCCAATAAACATTGTTGTTTGAATTAATATATATAAGAAACGGTTTATATTGTCCTTAAATTGAGTAGTATTGTAGAACAAGTTATATTATTTCCATACGTGCCAAAATAATGTTTGATTTAATTACAACATCTAGGTGCGACTCAGTTGAGTATTATACTTTCAATATAAATAAAGCCTTTTCATGATTATGCGAACATTTTCAATGTGGCCTATTTCATTATTATACAAATTATGCTGTTCAACAATTAATAATTGGAACATGAAACCAAAAACTTAATAACTTTATGTGCCATTATTATGCTCAAATACAATTAAGCTAAATTGAAATAAGGAATAATGTTGCTTTTAATACAATATAACATTATTAATCTATATGTTATAACATAATAAACAATTTGGAAATTAAGTGTTTGTCATTGTAGTATATAACTGATCTCTAAATATCGCATGCACACTATACTTTATTTCAAACATGGGGGTATAACACAAAGCGAGTTAGGTTAATATGAAAAACCCTCAGTGATTGTTGCTGGCATTCGTATCAACCTAGCCTCTAGAGATGTGTGCCGCTGCCCATGCTGTTGCAACGACGATTTGTTATTTCGAAATATTCTGCTTTATTTAAAGGCAACACGACCCGTGCAAATAAAGAATTAGTTTGACCAAAGTGATGAATTACCATAGGTCTTATCTACCGTAAGTGTCGTTTAAACGCCTTATTCATACTTATCTTATTTAGTCCGCGACTGGTCAATTGTTTCTATGGTATAGACACCCTATCAATAACGTTTGAACCTCTGTATTTTGTTTCAAAGATAAGATAAGAACATTTTACCAAAAGCCTTTTTCGCGGAATACTATAACAACAGTACAATTATGTGCACGTTGATGCATATTCAAACGTCTTATAAGCGAAACTGCTATCATACAGAAAATGACGAAGGATATTGCTTGACGTGTTTTTTTTAACATTCCATCTCGGTATTAATGTCGGACGGTCATATACATTTACTCTTGAGTTTTTTTTTAATGATTATTTCATAATTGCCTTCATCATTGTATATCAACCATCGAAAGAAGGTTCAATAAGTAGAGAAATCGACCATCTGTGCTCTTAGTTAATGGTTTACGAATAGAACTTAAAGAATGCAATTTGTTCGGAAGACGTGAAAAATAGCGATACTAATTGTTAACCCGCTTTAAATTCGACAACAAATAGTTCGTGAATTATGCGTTATGAATTGAACATACATGTACGTAAAATGTACATGCTAACAGTTTAATATAAAACATATCACACCTAAACGTGCGTGGACTTATAATATTGAACAACACAATTGTTTGTGGTGTATTTATAATAGTTGTTACTTACGTGTGCGTTGAACTCTTATAGTAGAGAGTTCATCTCACTGAGTGTATAGGGGATATGTACGTCTGCTTCATGAACAGACCACAATCTAAAAGTCTTGAGCAGACAAGGTATATACAATTACTAGTTAACAGATACAACTATACAACTAAGTATAGATTAACGTTGAAAGTATGCACGCACGAACGCATTCCAATTTATATTATACATACACAAGGATTGGTAAGACAATGTTAGAACGGTGTCTATGAATGATTAATTGATAAACGTGAGCATTACTGATTCATAAATAAACAAGACATTCAAAGACAAATCGAAGAATGAATAGAAAAGCCGTGATGGTTTTTGATACGTAACACACCCGTAGAGCGTTTAATGAGTACCAAATTGTACCGCATGAGGCAAAAACTAATTAGTAGAAGTGTTAGAATCAAACAATAATTTGGCAATACATCATAAACTGAAGGTAAAACAATCTGGAATGTTACGTAGGATTTTTTCTTTATACCACCAACAGAGGATCTTAATATACTCCTTATATACGTATAACATTATGTTCCCTTTATTAACTCTAATTAATGAGTTTTGCGGTCTTTAAGTCATGACAACAGAGAAACCGCTCATACCCAATTCGAACAGATGTGCCAGTTGCACTGACATACCTTCGAAACGGCCATTGCCATCGCCAAAACACATGTGACGCTTACAGATTTTTAGAATAACATCCAAAAAGCCAATAAGCAATTCATATGAGTATTTAAGTGCGTGTTTCTCAATTAATATCACCTTGATGCGTACATATTTCCTTGATCATATCTTTGCCGCGTTCTAGAAGGGCAACGAGGTTCCTGATGAATCAGTATGTGGTCCGCATTGAAAGAAACAAACTTATCCTTTCTTTGGAAGCACTGCAGACGTGAAATCTTACAGAAAAATAATTTTAGCAGCATATATCTAAGCTGCTAGTGTGAAGAGGGTATACTATGACAATACTATTTATAAACTAACTGATAAATACATCCCGCAGAAAAATTCCGGAATAAAACGCTTTAAATGCATATTTTTCTAGGCAAACACACCACATCACGAATGATTGTGCACGTTTTATTGATTGCTATCTGAGAGACGGATGCAGAAATAAAGAACGTGCATATCAGATAATCCTGTCCGATAAAGCGGTACACGTTTGAAGAATTCCAAAGCAGCACACACAAAAAACAAATACCAACTACAAGAATCATACGTGTTTTCTGGATTTTGAAAGCTTTTAAACTGACAATAAATGTAATGAGTAATTTTCTGCGTTTACAGTACTTCGTATAATCGTAGGTAGGTTGGTATAAAGATGCATTTATCCGCCTGTTCGTATCTCATTTCCTACCAACCTTGTAGTGATATGCTTTCGGCGGGGTATCAGTCAATAGCCAGTCAATTAAGGATTAAGGAAGCCTTGATAAGTGTGACTGCATTATCCATTATTTATGAAGGACGTTAGAAAAACAATCTCTGTTATTTCAATGTTGTGTTATAAATGTGTATGATAGCTGTAGGGTTAACGACAATCATGCATTGCGTCATGCACAAGTAAAATATATATTTATTTTTATCATTCATCATCATCGTCATGTGTCTCCGTTGCCTTTTGTCTTTTATCTAGATAATTGTTTTGGAATGCCATATATACTCCTGTTGTTTGAATCTTAGACAATGTTGGATACAAAAAAAACATATTTATCTGCAACCAAACGCGCTTTTGGTGTGAATTAAGAAACACTTTAAGAAAAAAAAGTTTAAATAAATTATAAGGAAAATTGTGCTTTGTAAATTCCGTAAAGAAACCCACATTTTCTATCTCGATAACTCAGTTTGCATTGATTGATCAATTTCAAAATAAATTTCCTGGTGGTAATTTAAAAGTCTGATTAGTTAACATAGTAAAGTTTTTTTTATTATAGTGTCACCCCTATTGAAAAGGCCAGCCAATCTGACTTATGAGACACTTTTTGCGTGTATACCATGTACCTCCCAACTCCTATCACCATGCCAGGCGCCAGGCGGATAGAAGTCGGTAATATTCATGTTTAACGCTCGCGGCTCACGAGCCGGCCTAATCGGAACAAGTCCCATGACAAACATCCATCCTTAGAAAAACGCTCCCCAAGGGGCTCGAACCTACGACCTCCCGATCCCGAGGCGGACGCCTTATCCACTAGGCCACGGCGATCGGTTAACATAATATGTAACAATCCCTCCGTCTAAAAATTAGAACGTGTGAAGATATTTGCACACTCGTAATCTATTAATTCCTCACCGTTGTAGTCCCCAGGTGTTTCACAGAGCAGTATAAAATGGCTCTCTCGCCCTTGTGGTAGGTGTAGTTGTCCTCGGTCTGAAGGAACGGCGGCGTTTGATTGGAATAGACCGCCCCCAGGGTCCGATTGATTTGGCAATCAATACCTGGCGATGTAGGAGATTGGATCATTAAATGTCCCGATTTAGGCTCACTTAATATTAATAATAAAGTAACATATTTACGATTAAGGCAGTGAGTAACACAATTAAAATCAATCTTAATTATAATTAACAATGTTAAGAACGAGTCTAACCAACTTATTAATTGTGAAATGTTGCCCTTGCTTTTCCAAAAGTCGAAACGCGACCACACTGCAAAAACACGATATTAATATTGCGACCTCGCATAGTATACTCGCAATCTCTACATTCAAAACTCGCAATCTCTCGTCGAACTATGGAATTCATATTGTAACACGGATTAAATTGAACGATGAACTGCCGTTTATCAAAAACAGTTGAACAAGATGTTTTTCGGCACAGATTTCGTAATTTGCCAGTTAGTTTATCCTCAAATGTTTACTTTATGATAAACTTTAAATCAAAACAGGTAAAATACGAAGCATGGCGAACAGTGTGATCATCCGAACCGCCATTATACAATTTAAATTGCATAAAGCAACTTTATAAATAAATGGTTATCACGGAATTTAACTCATTGTAATTAATTCGTATTATTACCCGATGCCTTATAAATGATAATTACTTATTTTTTGCTATTTCCTTGTCGAAAAAGTAATGTTGCAATGTTACCGGTGAATATTTCGAACTGTTGACCGGGCAATAGTTTGAACTGTTGCCCGCTGGAATAATGACGTCATTTCGTCAACAAAATGACGTCATTTCACAGTAAAACAGTGAACAATTTCGATATCTTTCGCTGTTATTTTTCACTGTTTGAAACAGTGAAATATCAGTTTTATTTCACTGATATTTCTCTATAAACCACCGGAAAGCATAAAATAAAATTTGCTCTTTTTTCTATGTTTGAAATTTGATCAGGTAATAAAACAGTATACTTTTAAGACTTTTCTAAGTACCATAGCATCATACTATTTACTAATGATACTAACATCTTTAAAAAAAACACCAAATTGTGTCAACATACTCAAGTTTCTGTATGCGTATTACATAGCGGCAGTTCATTATATGTGTTGTTGTAGCTTATAAAATACAATATTGCGCCTTTAGATATCACATTGATTTGTCATATCTAATACACAGAGAATAATAGGTTAGTGTTGATTATAGATCAGGTTTATCATGCGAGTCTTAGAAAACAAAAAGCCTTGGCGAGTGCTTTTTCGTTTTCGTGCCGAGCATGATAAACCTGATCTATAATCAACTCTTACCTATTATTCTATTTATCCCACTTTTTATTCAGTAAACCTTTTTATTTTCGCTTGATTTATGACGTCATTTTGTCGAAAATATGACGTCATTTTGTGCCGTATATTATAGCAGAAATTTAATCAACGGGGCTATAATCAACCGAAATTGCTGTAAAAGTGGGATAAAAAGGAATTATGTCAGAGAGCGAAATCAATTCTAACGGACACAGTTTGGGAGCGGATACCGACATTTGCCCATTCTGTCTAGATATGAATTATGAATCACATCGGTTTCTTTGCGTTTACTAAAACAAGCGACACATTAAGGTCACAATAACTTTCTGAAAAGTTTTTTTGGAAAAATGCATGCTGGATTATGTATGGCTGAATTGAGATTCTTCTTTAACATGACTTCTTTAAGGATTAGGACACATACAGTTTGTTCTATTTTGTATTTCTTATAACTTACGTCAAAGTTAGTAAAATCAATGGCGACAATAACTGAAAGTTAACAATATTGATCCCTCAGAGAAATGTTTCACCAAGTGAACGAGTCTTTTATTGATCAGTTAATACACGATATGATGTATGTATCATATTATCGTAATACAATTAAGATCCAATTTCGAATTTTATTTCTTAGAAATTTGTCATTTGAAAACGTCTAAATACTTTTTTTTTCATTATATATATAGCGAGAGGTATCATTGCAAAGTCCACACTGATTTCCTTCACAGATTAAAAAGCAGTAACAGCAAGTAAACGTGGCTTTTATTAACCAGATAACTGAAAATATTAGGTATGTGAGCACATTAACCATAATCCCAAACAAACGCATCACAGGAATAATGCTGTTTAGGGTTGGCATTTGTAGATAGCAAATACAAACAATAGCATCGTGCGCATATCATTTAAAATGCAACAAGTGCAATGAATGTCATTTCAATAACTTATATCATCATTATTTATGATTTGCAATTGTTTACGAATTAACTCCCATTTAAGCTCGTGTGCGTTCGTTAAACCAATTATGCTTTGTTCGATTCAGAATATTACAATAACTTGTTGAATTGCCTGTAAATTTATAATTGCTATTTCAACTTTTAATTGCATTCTTTCTAATGAAAAATACAACCATTACTGGATTTATATGTGTACGATGTATAAGGCGCTGTACTGAGTGACTTGTGGAAATGCAAAAGATTCCTCTCGAGCAAAGAAAGCTATCGACATCTTAAGCATTGTTATTTAAAGTACTCGTGAGTCCAATGGTGTAAACTAAAACGAATAATATACGGAGCCAGGGCAAAATAATTGTGCGCATAAATTTTGGAAGCCTTTCAACAAATACGAATATTGATATAAACCAAGCAGATAGAGAAACCACCATAAAAACATGAAGATATAAAAGTTATCGTAGATCTCGATTATTGTTGTTATTGTCTGGAGACATACAGTGCGTGTTTAGAGATGTATTAAAACATTTATAAGCAAAATAGTAAAATTTGATTCTAAAAACATTTTATGCAATATATGTTCAGTATATAGTCTCTAACTATCATAAATTCTATTGAGTAGTAATGACAAATACTTGAATATTACGTTGAAATAATCTAAATGGACTATTTTCTTAAGTGCGCGGCTTTCCATTCACGAAATGGGTAGACCTTCGATTTTCAATGATAACTCAGGACATAACCTATACTAAATGACTATATCAACGTTAATGCATTCAAAAACTACACATTATATATTTTCCAAGACGCAATATTTATTTATGTTTTGGTAGATGGTATTTGAGTGTTTATTTTATTTTTTGTTAAAATTAAAACACAAACGATTGTCTAATTGAAGCGATGGACTGCCAAGATACGAATTGCAATTTTAATCTTGTTGGCTAGCGTTCTGCTCTTGGTACACTCTTGCAGTTGATAATGGTTTCACAGACTTGTAACTATACCAAAACACACATTGTCGCCTGAAATGTTTGCAAACGCGATAAAGACAGTATAACAGTCGGTAGAGTTTATTGCGCATTCAGGTCACTCGCTTCAGATGCATTAGAAAAACCCATAAAGTAAGAAGACTTATTATTTCCTGCTAACGGTCTGACATTTACTAGAAATGAAACCCTACCCTGTAAGATTCATACAAAAGTGGTTTTATACAAATGCTGACCGAATATTTAATCATTACCAACCCATTATATGTTTATTTGAAAGACGAATTAAAAAAGGCGAGACAATTGATTTGACTAAAAGATGTTATCATTATATTTTGTATGATTCGAAACTGATAGGCCTAATGTAGTGAAATGATTGGTACCTTAGACTGAATTAGATATGCACTGCCATTGCATCGACACGTTTAAAGTGGCAGACCTGATTCAGTATTATTTTTTAATTGGTATTGGGTTCATTATGTGTAAACTGTTGCGTTTACGTTTTGGTTAAAAAACTTTCTTAACTTTGAATATCACAAGAATTATATTTGCATATCCTACGATCAAGCGTACAAATGAGTGTGACAAAGTGATGAAAACCCGAACACAGTAAATGAATCAAAACGATTTGAGAAAAAAAACACTCGAACACACACATATTGTATTAATATACAGTGTAAACCAATATGTTTCAAACAGAGATGGCATGGTAACAAACAATCTCGATTCAGATGATTTACGAACCCCCGTATTGCCTTTGCTAAATGCATATCGGAAGTGAGTGGCCTGCATCTGTAGGATTTATTAAAAACACGTTCTGAATCTAATCTCGTAAGATGCTATAAACCAAACAAACAATTGATAACGTAAACACCGATATTTATCTAAGTTGACTAGCATAGTATTACATTGATAGTAATTGTGATTAACCTCCGATATGTCTTGATTACTGGTACCGCTTTGAGGTGGATGGAGTATTTAAATATTACATTTATTCACTCTGTACTGACTTTAAGGTTTTTAAGCAATAACTCGGATATCCATTTAAATGAATTTAAATTTCTTTATTTATATGTGTACTATGTTAACGATGATAACACATAACCAGTTAAATTACGGTTAATTTCATGCAGAAGATTAACTTATTATACAGCAGCAGTTACTTTGACCGAAAAATAAACAACGTACACATGTAACTATAAATTTTCAAGATATTCGTAACATACGAGGAAGATATTCTTTTATAATTTAATGTTGGAGTATTTCTAAACTCTATACCATGCAATTACAAAGAAGAATAAACAACGTAACTATAATTTTTCAAGATATTCTTAACATACGAGGAAGATATTATTTTATGATTTAATGTTGGAGTATTACTAAACTCTATACCATGCAATTACACAAATTCTCATAATGGTATGCTTTATTTCAGCTTCATATATCCAGTAACAACAAAGATGCAAACACGTTTAAAAAATGCACTTTACGAACAAATAAGCATCCAGTTAATTGATTTCTATGGAAAGACCGTATATTGGCACAAATACTGATGTTGGCCTGTGCTATCAATCGAAATGTTTTGACGAAGTTTGAATGATCGAGATCCCCTGTCATTCGTTTTTGTCATTATTATAGTATAGTTTATTTATTGATACTCTCACTTTTAGTTGAGTAATTTTCGAATAGTTTGCACTAGAATCGAGATGGCTTGCGGATAAACCAATAGTGTGTACTAAATTAACAAGGAACTACCATGTGGACATATAAAATATTCAGTTTTTTTAGCAACTTACAGTTTATGAAACAAGGCTGTTGAATAATTTCATTATCCAATCTGAACACAATTGACATTTAAGTGCACTTTTGTAGACCTTTTAATTCATGTTATCCAAATATCAGGAAAACTGCAAAATGTTATCTGAACAACTTATTTATTGCTTCAGTTTCGATTGTGACGACAATTCATATTACATGCGCCTGTAATTTAAATGAAACGTTATTGTGCCTTTAGATACCGTTTTGATTTGTTACGTCTAATACAAAGAAGGTCTGTCAAAGAGCAAATGGAGATAATATATCATAACGGACAAATTCTGGCAGCGGATGCTGACAATTCTGTCTTCTGTAGTGTCCAGATATGAACTAGGTGTTACATATGTTTCCAAGTGTTTACGTAAACACGCGACACGTTTAGGTCAAAATGACTTACAGTTCGGGAACATGTGTTGGATAATAATGACTGATGAGTTGTTTAGTTTTGAAGGTGGTGGCTTCGTTTCTTGTTTCAGGAAATGCATTTCTGGTCATTCATTCTTCAGTTAGTCTTATCCAAACACAGTATTGTACATTACATCGCTACAAACGAACACACCCAATTCATTTATCTGTGTTCATTAGCAAGGATGCTATATTGAAACTTGAAAACAAAATGTTTCGACGACTTCACACGATGGATTATAAGCAGTAAAAATTAATTACGTAATGACTGATTAGTAAGAATATTTTTACTACAAAGGAATGGTTGGATTAGTGAATGTTTCCGTTATTTCTGGTATTACTGATGCCATGTTTTTATAATTATATCATCATAATCTAATTTAGATCGAATTACGAAGGGATTTCGTTGCAATTATACTTCAGTATTAATATCCATGAAACTGTTATATTTTTCTAAATATGTTTTTTTCTTGTTAAAGGTTAACACTAGCCATGAATTAACATTGAAGATAACATAATATTACATAGTGTTACTATAAATAGTAACAAAATAAAGTTGCGAGCGGGCCGTTATTCGTATCTAGCGGGCTAATATAAATTATGTTGGCCCGCCAGGCCGATTTTTATATCAGAAAAGAATCGAATCGGGCGACGTCAACTGAACAAAATGGCGTTCATATTCAGTCTTTTCCAGCAGTGATTAATAAAATTAAGACACAAATCAACGGAATAATAAAAATAAAAAAATAAATAAACGTAGCACATTATTAGAATGAATATAACAATATCGATTGCATCTGAAACTGTACTGTTAATTAGATTGATGACACTTTTTGAGCTTTAAGTTTAACAGGAGTCATCCAACATCACAATTTAGTTAACGACACTCTTACCTCAATGACAACTTTAATCCATTGCTTATCATAATACAATTACAACTATATGCACTTCCACGTTTTGTTTTATCCCTTAATCTACATTTATTTCAAACTACACTTGTCTTCTTAAAACGTTTTACGAAATCGAATGACTGTTCCTCGGAGTGATTAATTGTATTCCTCTTGAAGACTTCCGCTTTGCTTATAGTATTTAATTCAGTGATGTAACAAGTTCACCCACATTAACACAGATAATCAGAGAAGAACGGCTTGAAACACACTGAAACACTTAATGCTGTGTAAGACATTAACTACTTATCAACACACATGATGCATTTATATTAATCATATCTTTAATTTTGCTGCTCCCAGTGGGACCATATACGTTGCATTTGTTGTAAATGCATATATATATCACCAAATGAATTAAATTAAAATATTCCTGAATAGAACTTCAAGAAGATCCAATTATAATATGTGAATGGTGTGATGTGTGACATTTAAATCTAAGCTTGTTTATAAACATGTATTTATTAACAATCGTGCACGCTGGAAGCGAATAAGTATTCAGAAATCCTTATATATGTCATCAAGCACAATAAATTAGTTTCGTTAATATCTTTCTATTATTACAATATTTATATTTCAATGTACCTGCTGCTTAACGACAAACAACAACACGATTTAAAACAATTAAAACAATCCAGTAAATCACACACACCCGTGTTATGATGTATTGTTTTGCTATAGTGTGTAAACATATTCAAACATGTTATTCTGCTATAGAAATAAGCTAAAAACGCCTTGATCAATAATTGATATGAGTCTAAGAACGATAGATAGATAAATTTATTTCAGTATAATGATACAACATGATGAAACATATCCACATACATGATAAAATAGTAAAACAATAAACATGTATGAGAAATGAAACCATGTCATTAACATTACACCAAGGATTACACAAAAACAAGAGAACCTAATCTCTTATTTCCATTGTGGTCTTTGGATATTGATGGTATTGACATAGAGAGGCATGGGATGAATATCACAGATTTGAGTTATGAAAGACAATTATTTGCATTAAAGAGTAGACATATTCAAATGTGGGTAAATTAAAAACTAACTACATAGATCTAAAAGGATGATTACATATTAAGAAGATGAGTTTTAACTGACAACTTTAAATTAGATATGATTGTAATATTCCTTATGGCAGAAGGTAGTTTGTTCCACAGAACACAAGCGTTAAATGCAAAAGATTTAGCACCAAAACCTTTGACTTTGGGTAAAATATAGCACCCACTTTCACTTGACCTAGGCTTGTATGAATGAAGAGTGTCAAAGGGAACAAAGTTTTCACTCATATATTCAGGAGCCAAACCATTTTTGATTTTGTAAACATGACAAAGGTAGTTTGTTCCACTCTTTTTTGAACAGGTAACCAATTCAAAACCTTAAATTGTTCATTACCTATATGTGACATATGACCTAGATTGAGGACAAACCTTATTAATTTATTTTGTGTGACCTGAAGTTTATCTTTCCAAAATTTGGTAATACCATGATACCAAAAGCAACAAGCGTAATCGAAATGACATTGGATTAGAGCCATGACCAGAAGTTTCTTAGTGTGGAATGAGAGAAAATCACGTTTTCTATACAGGAACTTTAACCTTGTATTGGCCTTTTTAACAACAGAACTAGCCATGGAATCACCAGATAAAAACTGATCAAGTGTAGCACCAAGATATTTGACTGAAGATGTTGACTGAATATGAATACCATAACAACTAACATTGACAGAAGCACCTGACTTTAACCTAGGTTTAGAACCAAATAGAATTGTCTCGGTTTTACCTAAATGAAGAGATAGTTTATTGTCAATTTACCATTGACTGACGGACTGTAATTCATCTGTCAGTTCTTTTTCAATGAAAGACCTGTTTTTTTACCTGCAACAAGAATGGCATAATCATCAGCATACAGAAGCAGTTTATTTTTAACCACTGCCTGCATATCATTAACATGTATTAAGAACAGTAGTGGCCCCAGGATGGATCCCTGGGGAACACCACAAGTAACCTTAGCACTAGAAGAGAAAGAACCAGATACATCAACAAGTTGTTGCCTGTCAGAAAGGTATGACTTAAACGATTGTAAAACATCAGGATTGCAAGATTGCAGGCAACTGATAAATGTAATAATTCTGTCCAATGCATTTAAATTTTTGTGAATGAATACTTTGATATTCTGTAAACATCTTTAAAGTGCTGTGGTTTTACTTTCAGTGATTGTTCAAATTATTCTCAACTATTAGTCTTCCTTCATTTATGGATGGATCCATATATCGTTTCGGGTTCATTTCCCATTTGCCTTGTCCAATGTATGAAACATATAATATAAAGAAGTGAAACTCCAGAAGATGCAGCAGTATTGCATTTCTATCGTACACACCTTTGTGGTCTTTTATTTATGGCAAGGAACCAATTGCCAAAACGGTACAGTACGGCACAAAACGAAACAACATATACACATATACACATAGTAGAATATAAAAAATGAATGCATGAATGTATTATTGTGTCAAACACAAGAAGAGTTAAATCGTCTCCCTTAATTCCTTGAAAGTTGTTGCCTAGTCCACTTACAGCCGTATCGAAGTCAGCAATAGTGCAAACCCTTTTGTATGCAAACGGGCTGGCACAATAACAAAACAAGATAATCTGCATTGTTACTCCAGGACGCTCAATGAAACACATCTGGATTGTTACTCTAGGAAGCTTAGGAAAACATCTCCGTATTTTTTAACTACAATGGATGTCTAGGTTGAGATGCTTCCTTATGAATGATTAATGCAAAACTCACACGGAACCATTTATTGTGGTGTTATCTAAACCTCTTGAAATGGAAAAAAACAATAATGTTAAGCCAATTGGAACTCTCTTATGGACATGTCTCCATAACAGTTATAATATTTTTTTGTTCCTGCATTAAACATACAATAACGTGTCAATATATGTTTATCGTGTGTGGGATATTTATATAAGTGCAATCAGGAACTATGTATACAAGTTACATAGAGACATTTATGTTTTTTTTAAAAGTACAAGGCGGTATCATAAGAACGCATCTGAAGAAAGAATATCAATAACGTTCTAACATGTGTTTATCGATTGACAAATACACATACAACTGTACTGAAAAAGTTATATAATGCAATGCTTAATAAAATGCAATGTGGGCACTGAAGACGGTCATAAACCTTGTTCGATTGAAAACGAATTGTGCATGCACAGATAAAAGCTTATATTCCCAAAACAGAAATCAAACGCATACGATTCTATTGAGATAACCGGGCTTAATTTATGTGCGTAAATGTCATCCCAGATTGGCAAGTGCAGTCCGCTTATACGGGAAACGTTCGTTTAAATGAAGTATTTTCTTAACGAATATTCAGGCTCGGCGAAACGTGTCTTCGCTGATTCTCATGTCGACTGTACAGGCTAATCTTGGACGACACTTTACGCACATGAAGTAAGCCCATTATACACAGAACGCGACTCAACACAAACTTACGTATTGGTGTGTGCCATTTCCTTTCCACATTATAAACCACACTATAACCAAGAGACGCACAGACATTTTACTGCCTATTTTATACATTAGACAACAGCTATTATAGCAATGAACCCGATCACCAGCGACATTCTGTCTGTGGTCTTGATTTATGTTGCCAGCAACTGCCTTTAAAACGACAAGAGTGATATGGTTGTATCGTTTTTATTTGCACATGCATGTAGATGTATGGAATTATGCAACGATGGGTATATGGTATTTTACAAAAGGAAAACGAAGAGATGTATAATCATGCAGGTGTTCCAATATAACATTTAGTTATACGTACATGTACAATAGTCAAATTCAAAATAAAGTTATAAGTTAATTCAACAAAACCAACTACACCATGAAGTTATAACGTACGTTAAACACAAATGTATACATCATGTGGGAATTTACTGAATAGTGTGCCTTTTTGAGAATATGTTGCATTGATTACAAATCAAATTTAAAAGCAAATAAATCATAAATGACACAGGATATTGGTATTACCGATTATTTCAAGATATGAATTAACGGTCGCATGGGTTTTCTTTGCCTAAGTACACGTAAGATAACCGCTCGGGCAATATAGCCCATGCTTCGGAAACAATCACTTGATAATGTGTATGATGGACGATCCAATTATAAACTACTACCACTACTCATAGTACTACTTTTGAGCACAAATGATGACATTTGTTCAGTACCTTTATATACATGGGTATGGGCAAACGCTAACCAGAGATGCATTTTACATGCTATTCTAGAACAATGAATAGTTATTCTATGGTTCGTTACATAATTTACTCTATAATTTAATTACGCTAATAGCCTTGTTCACATAAAACTAATATGCCCTTGGCAAGTTGCCTTAAAAACATCTGAGACGAATGTGTTCGCCTAGGAGCATTCTGCAAATATTACGCATGCTATAAGTGCCTGATGCGGTATTTCATTCGAAATAAAATGGAGAATAATAACGAAGTATGCTTGATTTTGAATTTAAATTCTGTTATTGTAATATATTCACCAACAAAGGAAGTGGATACCAATACCAAACATTTATTCCGCCAAACATTTAGTACATTTTAAATTTGATATTAACGGACATTGGAGCCAGACGGCAATCGTAACCTACAGTTATGTCAACTTCCGCAAGTCTTGATTATTTGTCCACATTGTCTGGAGTCGTACATATTGGTTGATCAATGTTAAATTCAAAACCGATAAACAAGGCAGTAAATCATCATACGGTTAGATTTTGACGCCGTTCCAAATATCAAGAGGCAATATGCATGGCCTTTCATTAGTTTGTCGAACATGTCTAAAGGTTGAATAATACTTTTATATACAAAACTTCAACAATACAAATATGTAATGGAAGGTCGCGACAAATGATTCAGCTACAAGAAGCCAAAGCTTGGTTTCGATGAAAAACAGCACAAACAATCAAAACAATTATCATCAATCCACTTTACAAGTAGAACTCGGTCAATCGTACTTATTATCGGTAACAGTTTAATATAAATTTATACGAATGACCTATTTCGACAGCACACATATAGAGACATACGTGTCAATAACGATTCCTCTAGAAACGTTTGTAACTCAGACATAAGTAAAATAAGTGATATAAGTATGAAGTTATGTGGATAATCATGTTCCTAATCTAAACGTCGTACGGTAATTATAGCCATAACGTTAACTGCGAGCATTAACAAGTCTGGTTATGCTTTCAAACTGAGTAAAGGTTCACTTTCTGAATGGGCAAACCTACACAGCTCTTCGGGTATACAGGTATTAATGTATATTGTATATGTGTTGGCTTTAAGTTGTAAGTTACATTCCGCAGAAACCATTCATACATGCTTATGAGACGGTCCACAATGTTTGGTTTTCATTATCTTAGCGTATGAGAATAACGTCACAAATAGTATACATAAAGAAATCTTACTAACAAAGTTATCCTGCTTATCAATCTTATTAAAAGTCTGAAAACATATTTTAAATTCGTAATTTACGCTGTCGATGAAAACTGAGAATCGGTCGATGCAAATTTAACGATGACATTATTTGCACACACATCTACATACATGTACGTATTGTGTTGCTTTGTTCGTAACTTGGCATGTTACTTCATCTTTTTAACATAGAATGCATCGCAATTCGTGCAATAGAAGCACATATATTTTTCGAAAAATGCATATTACATCATGTATAGTTCAGACTCGAGTACATGTATGTCAAAGAGAAAATGAAGATTTTTCGTAAGTATGTTCATAAACATTCTGTAACACAAATGCACAACTATTATCTGCGAATCCTCATGCGATAACATCCGCGCAGGAGGCGAAGGCTTTTACAGGCGTCTTTGTAACCAACATCAGATAAGTAACGATGCATGTATCTACACTATTTTGAAGAACAAATGTGGTAACGACTATGTTCGTAATTTGATGGTGATAAAATATAAACTTCTACATTAAGGAAAGAAGAACACTTGTTTAGACATATATATAAAAATTGTATATTTTTATAACTTATTTATTGCACAATCTGTATATGAGATCATGAACTACAATGATTTACGCTTATTGCTAATGTTAATTTACCTCATCACATTGTATTTTTTTTTAAACTGAACAAAATTGTGATGCTAGTTTTAATATAAAATTCTAACTATTTGACAATACAGTGGTACTAATAATAAAGTATGTGTTATGGCATTAGTCACATGTCACCCCAATGACATTCTAGACAATGCCGATGTACATTCCAGTGATATAATAATTCAGGTAATTAATTATGTTGTTATGTTGATTTTTTTTGGTATGAAAACCACCTTACTTCATGTCTATTTGATAACAGAATAATTCAATATGGACTAGTATTTATTATTTTAAGTATCATAAGAAATATATACATACAACGTTACAAGGCATGTATTAATACCGAATCCAAACGAAATATGTACTCTTTTAAAATTATTCACCATTTATACACGTGGCTTGTATTATGAATGCGATGCGATTCAAACGATTTGTTGGTTCAATTACACACATGTGAACACACAATTTTTATCCCACGTTGCAATTCCGACGCATATGAGGACAAATACAGATTTCCTCTGCAGAACAGAAGCTTGCTGCTAAGACAACAGTAACGCGTATTATATAAAAGGCTCATAAATCACACGATTTATAAGGTTTCTTAGGACGCTTCTCTTAACAAAAGTTATTGATCTAAAATAGTATTTTAAGTCCAATAGGTCATATATGTAGGTGCCTTTTTAGAAACTTTTTACTTGGGTGCAAAAAATCATGTGTTTAACGTTTAGATAATGTTCTGCCGTTTATTCACTGAATGAATATAGACTATTTGGTCTCAACAATTAGAAATAGTTCTTGAGCATTTTAGTATTGGTTCAACATCGTAGAAATAATGTTATGGTGCTTATTTGAACAACGCAGACTGGCTCTGAAAACCTTGCAGTAAAACCTGAATTGCGCCGTATAAAATGCCAACATAGAATAGTTGAAGTACTTGGATTTTCATCCGAAAAGTTACATTAACCTAAAAAATGGATATAACAGCTCGTTCAATTAGTTGCATTAGTAATATACGGTATTTTGTCTTTATGGCATCCCGGAAGTGTTAACCTCATATATTGCCCTAAAAAGGAATATTCTGGCTTGATTCAGATTTCTTCACCGAAAATTTATGTTAATTACCACTTTAAACATTTATATTGTTTTATTTCGTAACAATCTGAGGAAACTTATATTGTTGAACAATAAAACCACAAAGTTCATATTTTACACTTTTTTCATTTTGTTAGAATTCAAAATCTGATATATATTTTATATTTGGAAACTGACATATTAAAAAAAATCCATTTTGCCAATATGTCAGGAAGTACATCTAAAAGACAGAAAACAATCGCTTGGTAAAATTCGTTTATAAGTTATTAACATATGTTCTATCTAGAACAACTGCAACTAAATACTTTATTGACATTACGTAGAAACTATCGGGACTATTTCCTTGCAAATGAGACACATTCCATGTTTCTACGACGAAGGACCAGTAATCAGGTAACAGAAACCTTATGAGAAAATAAATCATAACCGGTCGATAAGATTTCTTCATGGTTTATGGAGTATTAATAACGCAAATGAGTATTTTATATACCTTTACATGCGGGGGCGACTAAGATAGGAGCAATAGCGTATGCAAGTGATTATTTGGCTTTGGGCACGTACAAGAGTTGTTCACTTTGATGAACTTTGATGACAAGACTAGTTCAAATGTGACATATCTGCCTGATAATTGTATATTGTTGGCATTAATCGAAAACAATTTTGATTGTTTAATCATAATAATAATATTAAAAATTATATTAAATCAAAGGCGCAAATGTTTTCTGATTAATGTCGGCATCAAAACACGCATCGGCACACTACAGAGGGGTTATGGATTTTGTTCCAGGATTTATCTTTTTGAAATCCCTAAAAATAACCCACATTCTGCCAATTTTAAGGGATTAATCCGTTTTCACTCCGTTTCATCCGAATTCATCTGCATTCAACCTTCTCAATCGGTTTTTAGGGATAAATTGCGATGAATTTATCCCTTCAATGGATTAATCTCTACGCATGCGCAGTCTTTTAAGATGTGAATTTGGATACAATAAGATCAATTGACCACTCGCCAGCTGTCAATCAAACTCACGGAACAATCAATCAGATTTATTTTATTGCGGCCACATGGTCCGACAAACAAAGAGTGTCGGAGTAATTGATTAAGCGTTTTATGTAAACAAAATTATGGGCGGAGCGATCGCTTATTTGGCGACTGGTCAATTAACCTCTACGCCTGCGAAGTCGATGTCAGGGGTGAATTGAGATGAAAAGGCGGAGTTAATCAGTGCTGTTAACGAGTAGGCGGGGCGTAAACAACTTTTTTAGATGAGGATTTAAATTTGTCGGTTTCATGCACAATACAAATTATAATAGTATGCTGCATACAGCATAGTGTTTCGTAGCCTAAAAAACACGTGCACTCAAAAAATAGTTTTTTTTGTATTAACACCAAGGATTCAACAACAAAACTGTGTGTGTTTTTAACACGGTACAAGTAGGATTATACATGATTTTTGCCGTGCTGCAACAAAGATTCGTGTCATTGCGTTTACCGATATTTCAGTCAAGTGATAAAGATTACGCATCTTAT
Organism: Dreissena rostriformis; assembly: GCA_007657795.1. Classification (NCBI taxonomy): domain Eukaryota; kingdom Metazoa; phylum Mollusca; class Bivalvia; order Myida; family Dreissenidae; genus Dreissena; species Dreissena rostriformis. The sequence continues at coordinate 42,587 of VMBQ01001064.1, read as the reverse complement.
CGTGCTGCTCTTATCTACTGATGTGCTTGCATTTGGTGTCACCGGCATATGAATAAACGCTATTAATCCAAAATAGAGACATCTCCCTTGAAGATCATGCATTTGCGCCTCTATCGCAGATGTGTATTCAAAATGTGTATTGTCTTGCTAATAGTATTCGTCCGAAATAAGTAAAAGCAGAATAATTATATGTGTTTTCTGTTAAAAGTTAAATCTAAAAATTACAGTTTATTTAGAAAATTTAATAAAGATCAGTTTAGGAACATCGCCGGAAACATTAAATATCAATTCATCAATTTTATTTCAACCTATAGTTTTTTATATATATATTTTATCTTACGTACTTGTCAATCAACGTATTCTGGTGCTTTTTGGCTCTTTACAAATGCATCTTCTGCAATGCATGAGTCGTAATCTGACGTATTTGTTTTCTAAAGTTTCAATGGACCAGTACTTTTCCATTGTTTACATTAATTCCGGTGTAAATGTTTCATTATAAAATACTGCATCTACTGATTTGCGCGACTTTATTTAGTTACAGCACATGGTCTTTTGCAACAAGCACGCATTTCATGCGAGGAAATTGAAAGACGACAGCAAAGTTTCGCGCTCTTATCAAAACACTGGTTAAACCAATTATCTGAAAATATACAAAAAGGTTATTGTTTTCACTATTTACTCGCCATTAGTTATTAATTGCTCTCCATTTGCATTTAAATATCAATAAGTAGCAATTTTTAACAGTTTGTTTATACTATTTGTTTACAGTAAAAGGTGTGATGATGATCAAAGATCTATCAATAAACAAAGATTAGTATTATCGGGTTTTCACGGAAATTCGACCGGCAACGAAATTTCATTCATCTTATCGTGATAATCTTATTTACACAAGCGCAGACATGTAGTGTCACAGACACTGTGCTTCTATTATCAATTTCACGCCGGGTATGCGAATATTTCGTTGACGGATGGCATTTAACTAACAGAGAACAACAAAAGCCACGCGCGAGAGGTGAGTTCTTCAGCTTTTTTGTATTTATGTTCTGTTTATTTGGTTTTTAGACACGGAACATTGTTTGGGTGATTAATGGTATAGCACTTCGTATTGCGAAGAAAGAAATTCGCGGAAAAACGGTGAATTATTAAAAAAAAAAATAAAATTCCATCGATAATCAGCATGAATTGAATGATCAGTACATATTT
>VMBQ01001064.1:0-40793 GCA_007657795.1 Dreissena rostriformis | reverse complement strand
GACACCATGCTGAATGTTTAAAACGCACTAAGTGACCCCGTGACCTAGTTTTTGACCCGTCATGACCAATATTCAAACTTGACATAGACATCATCTAGATACCACTTCTGACCAAGTTTGGTGAAGATCGGATGAAAACCGAGAGAGCGGACACTTAATACGGACCGACCGACCGACAGACCGACAGACAGACAAGTTCTATCCTATATAGCACCCTAAACTTCGTTTGTGGGGGTATACTAAGTACTGACTCCATAATATGACATTTAAACATTTTATGTACGCATTCCTTTTTTCCAGAATCAGTTGTTTTTACGATTTAATTTTACCCGTGTTTCTTTAAACTCAACCAATACAGTGATTTAGGGTCAGGTGAATCGCACTTCGAGCAAACGTTAGCGTTGCGTAAAGGGAAGTGCTCCCTATAAGCAGGGCTCAAAATTAAGGGAGTTTTACCATTCTCTTTTTAATTTTGTTGCTACGCATAAGTATCGTCTTGATGATGCGATTCAAATAAGCACAACCGACATAGGATTTTATGAAGAACAAATGTGTATTTGCCTCATAAAGACCCCTTCACTACCGTTATCTAGAGCCCTGCTATAAGTAAAATTAAACACGATTGTGTTGATCCGCATTATCCGTTGTATTTTCATTTCTCTGAATCTCAAGTTACCAATAAAAAACAAGTTCATTATGTACACATTTATTTAATAATAAATATTATCTTATTTGAAAATTGCAATTATAATAAACATAGTATAAATTAATAGTAATGTGATTTTTGAAAAATATATTTTCAAAATGTTTCGTATGAATAGCCATAATATAAATAAATGCATTTAAGGTAGAAGATAAAACTCAGTTATTAGAGTGCCCGCTTTGTTGAAAGTCTCCGTAATCTGAAGTGCCCTTTATCGGTAAACAAAGTGCCTGCAACTTTATGTATGCCACCTATTACAACATGCTCTATCTTTGTTTATATTTCATTGAATACTATCAAAATTTCAGTATTTGAAGCACAGTGATTACTTTACATGCTGGAATAGCAAACAATTTCTTGCAATAATTCTAAGTAGTTTTATTTTGTTAAAATGTTAACTGTTCATCCAGTTTATGCTGTTTTCCGATCGAATTTTCTATTTTTTGGGCAAAACTGTACCATTCTTCCGTGAAACTATTTATCAACTCGACCATGTGTCTTGTCTTAAAAACTAATCTTTAGGATATAACTTTAAATAAAACAGAGGAACTTACCTCTCGCGCGTGGCGTTTGTTGTTCTCTGTTAGTGAAGTGCCATCCGGCGTGAATATGTTATGATGTAAGTTTTAACATTACTGTTCAGTTATTAAATAATAGAACATCAAACATTTGAATGAATACAATCAAGTTCATACCATAAACTGCCCTGCCAAATTCATCAAGAGTTCTTGTAAACATTAATTTGTACATAAATCAATCAAAGCGCTGAAGGCACTGAAGTTGTTCGCTATTGCATAATCTTAGACGAAACTCAGTTTTCAAAATTATGTTTTAGCTTTTTATATTGCAAGTTTGAAATTAACACAACCCATTCAAATTTATAAAGAGTGTGTCTTAAAGCACAAGTCGAGATGTGTTTTTTTTTTCAAAACATTAATAAAAATGATAATTTAAGCTTCATTTTGGGAAAACAGGGCTTAATGCATATGCATCAATTGTCCAATTGTCATCCCAGTACCAGAGACTCTCTTTTAACAAAAAACACCAATAAGACAAGAACATTTTGCCAAAAGTCTTTTACGTGGAATACTAGAATAACAGTACAATTGTGTGCACGTTCGTGTATATTTAAACGTCTTATTAGCAAAACTGCCATTATACAGAAAATGACAAATGAGATTGCTTAATGTGTTTTTTGTTTTCATTCCATCGCGGTATTTATGCCGGACGTTCATACACATTTACCCTTGAGTTGATTTTTTTTTTATTATTTTATAATTACATTCATCATAGCATATCAACCATCGAAAAAAGGTTGAATAAGTAGAGAAATCGACCATCTGTGCTGGTAGTTAATGGTTTACGAATATAACTTGGAGGTTGTTATTTGTTCGGACTACGTGAAAAATAGCGATGTTAATTGTTGCCCCGCGTTTAATTCGAAACAATTAATTCGTGAATTATGCGTTATAAATTCAACATACATGCAAGTATAATGTACGTTCTGACAGTTTAATGTTAAATATATCACAACCAAACGTGCGTGGACTTATAATATTGAACAAAACACTTGTTTGTGGTGTATTTAAAACAGTCGTACGTACGTGTGCATTTACTAGTACTATTGTATTCATCTTATTGAGTGCATAGGGTATGTACGTATGCTTCAAATACATGAACATACCACAATCTTATATTTCTTCAGCAGACAAGGAATATCAAACCACCAGCTAACAGACAGAACTATAAAACTCAATAGAGATTACCGTTGATAGTATACACGCACGAGAACGCATTTCAATTTATAGTATGCATAAACACATATTGATAAGAAAATGTTAGTTAGAACGATTTCTTTACATGATACCTTGACAATCGTGAGCATTACTGATCCATAAAAATCCAGAAAATCAAAGACAAATCTTAGAATGAATAAAACATAGAAAAGCCGTGAGGGTTTTTCATACGTAACACACCCGTCGAGCGTTTACTTAGTAGCATAGTGTGTCGCAAGAGGCAAAAACTAATGAGTAGCAGTGTTAGAATCAAACAATAATTTGGCAATACATCATACAATGAAGGTGAAACAATCTGGAATGTAACGTAGGATGTTTTTCTTGATACCACGTAAAATGTGCTATTTTGTGAGTTTCCTTCATGCAAGTCGTAATCAAGAGAGTATCGTAATACCCTTTATATATGTTTGAGCATTATGTTCCCTTTATTAGCTCTCATTAATGATTTATGCGTTCATTAAGTCATGGCAACAGAGAAACCGCACATACCAATTTAGAACAGATATGCCCCTAACACTAACATCTAAACGACCCTTGCGATCACAAAAACACGCGTGGCGCTTACATATCTTTAGAATAACACACTAATAGCCGATAAGCATTTCATATCAATATTTAACTTGAAAAACGCATGTTTCTCTATTTACATCACCTAGAGGCGTACATATTTCCTTTATCATTTCTTGCTGCATTCTAGAAGGGCAACGAGGTTTCTGAGTAATCAGTATGTGGTCCGCATGGAAAGAAACAAACTTACCCCTTCCTTGAAAGCATTGCAGACACGAAATGAGTACAGAACAATAATTTTAGCAGCAGATATCTCAGTTGCTTTTGTGCAAACAAACCACATCACGAATGATTTTCCACGTTTTATTGATTGCTATCCTAGAGAAAGATAAAGAAATATAGAACGTGCATATCAGATAACCCTGTGCGATAAAGCGGTACACGTTTGAAGAATTTAAAAACAACACAAACAAAATACCAATAACAACAACAAGAATCATACGTGTATTTCTGGATTTTGAAAACTGGTTAAACTGACAATAAATGTAATAAGTAAGTTCCTGCGTTTAACATACTTTGTATATACGAAGGTAGGTGGGTATACTGGAGCACTTTCCAGTCTGTTCGTATCTCCTTTCCTACAATCCTGGTAGTGATATGCTTTCGGCGGGGTATCAGTCAATTACCAGTCAGTTACGGACCAATGAAGCCACGGATCAGCCTTGAATAGTGTTACTATATTACCATTTATTTTTGTAGGACGTTAGAAAAACAGTCGGAGCATATTTAATAAGCAAACATTTGATATGTGTTACTTGTAGCTCGATTGGTTTCTCACGTATTTCTCGAAATCTAGTAACAACATTTAATATCACTGGGCCTTCGATGTAAGTAGAGTTGTCCTACACACAAGTGTTCCTTAACTATAAAACTATACTTCAGTTGTTATTAAAATCATTTTATCAGCCAAAACTCTCAATAATAAGCAACCTTCGAATCAGTGAATCAGTGTAAAACTTGAAACATCATTTCACTTGTCCTTTCATCAAAGTCTTAAATATATGGATTTGAGATGATAACCACAGCTATACCTACAATCAGGCAACTATGGTGGCTGATTTCTACTACATTGTATATCCTTACGGCGTGTTTGCGGATTTTAATAATTTCGCAAACACGCCTTCACGAACAAATGACAAATACATCAGCAAGAACGATAAACAAGGACGCCGATAAGACACTATTGACAATATTCATTGTTCTGGCGCGCATATTTGTTGATATGGCGTGTTATCGTTTGGGCGACTTTCATACCCGACCTCGCCAAAACACTAAAAAAGTGGGCGCCAATGCGACAATCATAAAAAATGTGTCGTCACTATTGTCATTTAGCGGTATATTTGCCGTTATGGTGGGTATATTTATCGTACTGGTGTGTCTATGGTGTCAACCTTCAACCCGAAAAGATACCAACGCAAAACAGCGACACATATTCCTATTAGAACGACAACATGGGCGACAATTATGACAAGTGTCGCCCTTTCTGACGTTCTTTCTTATTGTCTTGGTAACGACATTCAAACCCGCAAACACACAAGAACGATATTCCAATGGCAGCAAATAACCACTAAAGGCAATAAAAGAGACGACAGTCCCAGGCTTCGATTGTGTATAGGTTATAGACTACCGAGTCATGTTAATGTTTTTGGATATGTCTACAAGCTCTTTTATGTCTAAACAATATATTATACATATTTAGGAAAGCTGTATGGTAAATTGACACTAAGGCATTGCGTCGTACACAAGTAATACATTTATTTGTTTCATTCATCAGCAAACTGTTCGTCTTCCGTTTCCTTCTCTTTTTAATTCAGATAATTGTTCTGAAATGGAACATATGCTCTTGTTATTAGAACCTTAAGCGATTTTGGACAAAACCTATTTATCTGCAACCGCTGTCGGTAGAAGACTATATTGCACCTTGTGTATAACACCACTTTACGAATTGTTTTAAAAATTGATTCTAAAGAACGTTGTACTATTTAAATTCCGTACAGCAACCCACATTTTGTTATCACTAATAACTTAGTATGTTATAGTTTAATATATTTCAAAATATAGTTGACAATAATTTCCTGACTGTATTTTACTTTGATAAGTGCACATACGATGTCCAAAATGTACATGCATATATCACTTTTAGTTAGTAGATATGCGTACCTGAAATATTGTACTAAAAGAAAGAAGGTCTGAAAATGGAAATACAACTTTTCCTGTTTTTATTTCGGTAAAATCAGTCATGTTTTCAAAACTATTAATGTCTTTTCATAAATAATATATATTCATTTCGTTTCTTTTAATCATGTTTACTTCGTACAGAACAAATCTCTATGGTGTTATTAATTCTTGGCAGTGTTTAAGGTTTATAATATTGGTATAAAGAATGTAACCACACATGTCATCCGATCAATTGATATATATATATATATATATAATATAATACATAACAGTTTTGTGAGTAATGTCTTCGTACACTCACTAGTCATTAAACATACATAGTAACGCAAAAAGATAGTGTTAATACATAACGCAATACACATTTTTGTCATTATTACAAGTGTTTCAAACCTAGATAATAAACAACATTCAACGCATATTTCAAATAGTGTTAGTTTATTCGTTTGTAAAAGAAATGCATGCATATATGTATGAAATGTATGCTTTCCAGTACATGAAAAACATCAAACGTTAGCCCCACTTCTCACAATTGCTGGGGTTGTACTTGCCATGTTTCCCATCCATTTAAGCATAATTCAATGCATTTCCGTTAAAGTTAATGATAATTTTACAAAATATGTAGGGCACGTCTGATTATATAGATTGTATCATTATTAATCCCGAACAGTATATAACATTGAAATATCGATATTTAACTATCAGAAGTATATAAAATATTCAAATATCGTTATTTTGGAACGAAAATTCGCACGCTTTAATCGTTAATAACTCTATAGTTGAAACGTCGTTTGATGAGCATGTGGTTGTTATTGTAAAAGAGATACTAAACAAAAAGCTTTAAGTAAATAAAAATATTTCAATCGTATACCTTTATTTATACTTATGTGTGAACATGTAAAATGTGCTCATAGTGGGTTTGTATTTGGATTTGAATCAATTAGCGTACTAAAATACAAAACACTATACTTAAGTGTGTTTAGTATTAACTCTTATAAATAGGATAATTATTATGGTAATAATACATATTACGAGTCAATAACTTTTGAAAAATTGTAAGAATAGAATATTTACGATTTATCATCTTTTACATAGTTTCAAGCCTCCAATATTTTTATTAAAGTTCATGATACGATTTAGCGATTTTATTAATACACACAATATCGTCATTCAATTATTAGACAGTGCTCAAATAACCCTCTTCATCTATTTCACATATACTAATCTATTTATCTTGTAACAAAGCCAAAAATTTCGGTACAAAATAAAATAGAATTAGGAAACTTAAAATAAGATCTTTATCTAGCGCAAACAAATTCATTTGCGCACGCACGTGTAATTAAATTGCAATTTGTGAACAGGTAAATGTTGAGTGAATAAAAACAAAAATAAGTGTTTTCGCAATATTGAAAACATTTCAGCAATTAATAGTTATTTATAGATAACTTTTTCGAACAAAAAATTCGATGGTGGATATTTGTTTGATTCAAATCATCATAAATGAATAAGACTCGCATTCAAGTTAATTGTGTAATTAAACAAAGAATAATTCAAAATGATAATACTTCTTCAAATGTGATTTTCGTGATACACACAGTTGATCGCACACCTTTCGTAAGAATGCCACAAGGTGTTGTCGATAACAAAACGGAATTAGCAAATGGTACCTGATAATTATGGCGATATATAAAAATAACAGTTTTCAGGTTGGGTTATTTAAATTCCAGCTGTGCAACATATCAACGCATTGTCGACATGCCGAGCATAAATAATGAGCCTCGCAAAAATGGGGCTTTATGCATGTGTGCGTAAAGTCTCGTCCCAGATTGGCTTGTGAAGTCCGCACAGGCTAACCAGTAACGACACTTTACGTCTAGAATTTCGCTAAGAAGACACTTCCTTTATACGAAAAGTACCATAACAGTGAAAAGGCTATATCTGATAAGCCTGTGTGGACCTCACAGGCAAAACTGGGACGGCACATTGCTCACATGCGTTAAGATACGTTTTCCCAGAGCGATGCTCAAATGGCAAAACAATATTAATACACCTCTGTAACGTCCGTACAACATTTTGATTATGATCAACGCGCAAATGTGAATATGGTCTTATATAAAAAAAAATCAACGATCATCACAATAACGTGTGTAAATGTTTTCGTTTTGTCTAAACAAATAAAGTGGGTGTTAACACGTTTTTCAAGTTCTACGTTTCCAGACAATTGTTCTGTAATATACTATTTATAATACAATTGTACTATTATTACAATCGTCAACTGAAGGAAGAAGATGTTTGTTTTCTTTATATTTCTTTAAAGCTTAATCTTGATGTAATTGTAGAGTCTACCTCTCGATGATTCTCTACATGTTATTCTAAATTATTCGAAATAGAAATAGACAGTGAATCATAAATCGATGCATGCAAGCTTTATCTTTAAATAAACGAGTGTTTTTTATGTTCAGAAGCCGTTGCTATTACCAATAATCGGCACACGTATATATTTGACTTAAGTGATGAACTAATTTAAAATAAAGTCTGACAATAATTAAGTGAGACAAAGTCCGCAATAACAATGACGAATACCAGTTTAACTTCTCCTTTATTAAGCGATTTTGTTGTTTTTTGGAATGGTTTTTTTTCGTAATTATTTTGTATCTGTTTTTTGTTCGTATTCAAAGGGTAATCATGAAACGCAAGTATACATTTTGATAAGGGATAATAGGTGCTTCAATTTTTTTGATAGAAAACATAACTTGAACTTACAGATATACATTGTTTTATTTAACACTGTTAAGTAAACAGCACCATATAAATGATTTACTAGAATAGTGTCAATGTCTTTTAATTGATAGTGACCCCCTGTTCCACTTCCGAGAACCAGTGGCAGTAGCAGATTTTAATATTTAAATATTCGAAAATTCATCGAAAAAGAATAAATATCTTAACGTTCTAAACAGTGTTATTAACTAAGTTTTATTCGACCGTTTTAAATCCAAAAAACCACTTCGTTGTCCTTTGATTTGATGAAAACATTTCTTGTCGGATCACAAACTCTATAGTTTGTAATAAACATTGAATAACAATTTTAATATTTGATGTATCGGAATATCTTAGATGAGCACTCATGCATTAAAGTTTAATTACTAAGAAGTGGTGTGTTTTTATAATGTAACACAATTACAATATGATAATATTAAATTAAAGGAGCGAATGTTTTCTGAATTATGTCGGCTTCAAAACACGCATCGACACACTGTGTGATACAATGTTATTTGTAATTGTATACATCATTAACTTACATAAAGATATGTACTGGTCTTAAATTATTAACTTTGTATAATGGTATCATTATGTACCAGTCAGGGTTTATATATGTGCTTACAATTAAAATGATTTACCAATACTTATTAGAACGCAGTAACAAGACAACAACACATTCATAAACCATTATTACAACGATCGGAGACAGGTCCCTTGCAAATGAGATGTTATTATCTTTCTAGCAAACACTTACATCATTGCAATGTTGAAATGATATACAAATTCTTAACCATTATTTGCGTCTGTTACCTCACATAGCAATATACATTACACACCCAGCCTATTCGCACAGACGTACCATACGAAATAAAAGCGTTGAAAGCTGAAAGAGTGCGGCTCGTCATTAAGTTTTAAGGTCACGTCAATATTGAACACCATTTTATGAAAACAGTAATTTAATGAAGGAAAGTGATACAAAAAAAGTTCTTTCATCTGCTCAACAATATCGGAGGAAATGATAAAGGGGAGGTCACTGTGCAAATGCCATCCCAAAATCGATGGCTGTTTTCGAATTGCGGTACTAAAGATGCTTGCTGACGCCGCAGTCTAAAAATAAGGACACATTGTCTTACGTAAATGAAGAATAAATTTGATGAAAATAACGTATGTTAATTCTACACGCATACGTAAGTTTTGTATTATGAATGCGCCGGTTTTGTTTTGTTTTGTTCCTGAATAAATTACATTATCGACAGTCAACTAAAACCATTACTCGATTAATACATTATACACTGGCTTATTGAATAACACAAATAACACAGGTTTTAAACAAGGTCTAGTTACAACGAAACTTGCAGTTGAAATGTTTTTCTCTTATACAACTGCTATGATGCACCTACACTTTAAAACAACAACAAGCACTATTTTTCTGTAGTATGTCACAGTTTATTTATATTACATTTGATTCTGTCTATTTAATTCCTTCACTAAAATTCATTACCGAACCATTTTCCTGTAATTTTATTTTCATTCACTCGATTACGCATATGACGTATCTCGTATGACGTAATGTCGGTGATAAAACACAGCAGTTTAAGAAAGACTCTATTGATTTTCGGAATACAAATGCGGACGAGGTTGTTTTTTGTTTAACAGTAAAATATGTTTTTGAAGCATCGAAGGAATCCAAAACATGTTTAGGATTATGTTCTTGACATGACTATTTTGCAACTTCGATAGGTAAATAAAATAAATCACTTCCACTAGTAATTCAATTATGAAACTTGTGTGTTTGATTAGAGTGGTTAGCATTTGATATACACGTTTTCAAAATAAGTTTGGTTTAAAGCCCCATTACTACTTGAAATCAACGAATATTTCGTAAAATATTTCATAAAATAAAGTAAATTCATTAAAAAAAATAAGTCAAATAAAGCCAAAATTTCAACGCTGGTAACATAGATTTAACAAGATACAAAATGATCTTTTTTGTGGTACAATATATTCAGCACATGTTCATGTACCATTTTAGTGTTTGTGTGTCGTATGAATAAATATCGTTGCGGGAGATTACAATTGAATATAGTGTACCACAAAAAAGAGCATGTTGTATCTTTTTAAATCTATGTTAGCAGACCACCTCTAGCGTTGAAATGTTGGCTATTGCTACAAGGATCACTGATTGTTCATGGGTTAACTTTACTTTACACAATATTTTACAAAATATTCGTTTTGTTTTAGTGTTAATGGGGCTTTAAATGATTAAGATATTTAGATTAAGATTAAGTCTAAATAATATGATATCTTTCTATTCAGATCAAACGATCACTTAGTAAATGAAATCGGCAGTAATATTGTTCTATAATGTAATGATATACATATAAACATACCTTGATCAGTATTGTTCAGTTCTTAAATATAAGACCATCAAACATATGCAATGAATACATAAAAGGTCATCTCATAAGCTGCTATGCCAAAACAATCAAGAGTTCTTCTCAACATTAATCTGCACGGAAGTATAACAGTTGCTAACTATTAACAAAAAATCAACGCAATTACATTTAGTTTCGTGTAAACATTTATTCTGCTGCCAGGAAATTAGTTAAACTGCGTTTCGTCATAGCAAACAATGTTTATACTGAAAGCTTGCAATTTAGGGCAATTACCTAGCGATAAATATATATTACTGGCATATGTATGCGATAAGTTTCTTGTGTGGTGAATTTGACATGCAAATGAAGATACAATGGGCGTTATAACTAATTACGCATCCCTCTTCCAAGATGCGGGGGTTTAAGCTTTGAACCACTTCGTCGGTCGGTTGGTAGCTTTGTCAGATGGTCAAATGATATGTCAGTAAAGCAACTATGTTCATTCCAACTGTAATTTATTTAGGATTTTGAGGAAAACAGGTCAAGGGTCAAGGCCACGGTTTCTTGTAGGATAAAGTTAAACCGATACAACTTCCCTGAAGTGCACTTTCAAATGTGATAAAACACCATCTTAAGATTGGACACTATACCCTTATTATTGGATATTGTATAGTTCTGTATTGCGTAGGTGTGTTCAGGCATGTAATCTTCGTATGATATTTACAGTATTACCAGTTGAACGAAGTTTCATAACCCATTCAATGATTGGTTGTGTTTGCTGATGTCTTACTGTGGGGTGGATTGAAGCCAAAACAAAGTTTTGTATGTTCGAGGAGGGGGGCATGGTTTTCGAAATTCCTTGTTGGGTGAGTATTGGGTTCACAATTGTTTATCCTTTTGTGTATAATAGCTGCTACTCTCAAAATAATTTATATCATGTTCTTAATTTAATATTATCATTTCATCACATGCGGGGTATTTTTAGTTGTGAAAATCATACACATTTTAAAAGTGTTATAAAGAGAATGTACCTAAAACGAAACGGTTTTATCAAAGTATGCATGTAGTTTTGTACATAGAAACCGGACGTTAGCTAAATTGTGCAGTCTTACATGAAGCAACAACATCAAAATCAGCCTTAGGAACAAAAAATGGCAAGACATTAAAGAAGGCGCTTGAAATAATTTAATATATGATTACCAAAGCATTTCCCATCTCTGTGTTAGTGTCAACTAAAATATGGGTTAATTATGCGTATTGTGTTAATGTCTTTAGTCGCTATGATAATAAGAAAAAAGAATGTATGAACTAAGCTTAGTGGGATACTGGATTATTTATTATTAACAAGAATTGAACAAACTGTTTAAAACAAATAAAACTGCTGAGAACAAATAATGTCTAGAGATTAACTCTGTGTTTCAGAACCATTACATTCATATCAGATTTACGTAAGTACTCGACTCGTAGAAAAGAATGTGAAAGTAGTATGTTTAGCCCCATGTCATACGTTATGTATATATTATTATAACATGACTTACGCTCCAGGAGTGAAATAACGTAATGTTCAATTTTGTTTATTACACGGGTGTTATTTCACTAGTTATATAACTATGCAAATTAGCCAAATTTCCCAGCATGCAAAGGGTTAAGTATGAGCCGCAACATGTCAAAATTGGTCTTTTTCCATATATATGCATGCAGCCAGCCTAGATCCAGACCATCACAATGACCGCATTGCTGCTTCGTTATAGATATCGACCTTTCCTCTATATGGCACGGAGGGGAATACATGTGTGNCCACAATGCACTTTTTTTTTACTGCGGAGTGCAGCTTATAGTTACACAACCATATAGGCTTATTCGTCCAGAACTACTTCTCATGCTCAGGTACACACAATGACCGCATTGCTGCTTCGTTATAGATATCGACCTTTCCTCTATATGGCACGGAGGGGAATACATGTGTGTTTTAAAGCATTTTGTTGGTCATGTTATAAATAGAATCTTGCATTAGTGGTCGTTTTGTATTGAATTTATTAAACTCGTCATCTAAATGAAGATAAAAACTCGGCAAGCCTCGTTTTTATCTTCATTTAGATGACTCGTTTAATAAATTTAATACAAAACGACCACTCATGCAAGATCCTATATTTATAAGTTTATACATTGTTGTGTGCAAATAATGTACATGCATACAAGTTCGTTCCTGTCTACTCAGGTTTTACAAAAAGGAGCTTTATTGTCAAGTTGGAACGACACCGTTGGTAGAGAACGTATGTTTTCTTGTCTGTTCACCGTTTGATAATCGCTATAAAAAATGCTTTACGGTATACTGTTTAGCGATAATCAACTGCTAGGCGTTGGAAAGTATATGATTGCAAGTGATAGCAAATGTACTCAATATTTAATTAAGTTGCACGTGTTTTAAGTTGAGATTCCATATATTCATTGTACACAATCATTAGCGTGACTGCTTTATTAACACATGCAAATATCGAAATGTGATTATAATGTTAACATCCATTCAAGCACAATTCCCGAATTCCAGTTAATGAAATATGTGCATTTTAAATATACTACCCGCATGAAGGTAAATGATAAGTTGGCAGCGGCGGATCATATACGAATATTTAATTGAAGTTTTTCATATTATTGGAGATGATTTATTTGTGGTTGTATGGCAGATAAGTATGCATATCCGATTATAAAAACAACAAAAGACGTTGTATTTTTTATTACTTTGGTACGCGTTTCAAAATAACATATGTACATCCAGTTATTTAGGAAAATGTCCTTGGTCTGCGAATCCTTTGCGTTTATATTTTGAACTTGTTACACTTTTTGTGACATGTATTCAAATATGATGAATGTTTGCATTCGAATTAGTCAAAGACATTATATATATAGCCAATGGTAGAATCAGCATTTGTAGTCATACATTTTTGTAAACTTTATGAAGGTCTATTTATATACATTTCTAGACTTGCTTACGTATGTGAATGAACGCTCAATCATATATGCAGCTAAGGTACTGTCAATATTGTTACAAATGATAAAGCATAGTGAGAAATAAATAACATGTTATTCTCGATTTACTCGCAATCAATTTTGTTCTGGAAAATTAATCATTTAAGTAAGAACGAGTTGCGTCTAAAATGTAAAAAAGTTATTATACAAAACCCCATTAGTTCTTGAGATGGGGTTTAGTATTTGATAAGTGGGTAGGTCCGGCTAAGTCAGTTGGTAGAGCACTCGACTACAAACACGAGAATCACGGATCCTTCATCGACCCTACATGCATCTTGTAGGGAGATGGTCATGAAATCCTTTTTAAGATCATTCTCCTCTACCTCTGATTCAAGAAGGTTAGGTTTCAGTTACTGGCATAAATACGTTCACCTAGTCATGGTTAACCACCTAACACATGGGAATGTGTAAGCTGGTTTACGGACCGCTGTTATATGACTTAAATACTAGTGAACACGGCGAAAAATCCATCTAATAAATACTGAAAACAAACAAAATCCGACAAAACTCATCATACAATGTTTAAGGAAGTCTCTTCTAAACGAAAATCCAGTATAGGCAGAAAGTGTGGTCCCTGACTAGCCTGTGCTGAGCTGATAATTTAACAGGCTAAGTAACATTCAAACGGATTTTATATTGACCTCCTTCGTGAAGACAGTTGAACAATGACATAATCGTTCTTAATTGTAATCTTGTACACATACCGGTGTTTATATCGCACTTCAGATAATGCGCCAATACCATAACGCCACAATCTGGCGCCACTTACAAGATCGGATTAGCAAATTGTACGTGATAAGTATGGTGATATAAAGCAATTACATCCAGTTTTAGGAGTGGTGTTTGAATACCAGCTGTGCATTTCAAATAAGACAAACACGGAACAAATCTATACATAAAATCATATTTATACAAAATAAAACAGGCAATTACTGTGGGCGAACACTAAATAAACTAAACATTTACATCTTCTGTATTTATTGCAGTATTCTGAATTTGAACTAACGAACAATACTGAATAGCTTAAATCTTAAATCCAGTCACTCACTCTTGTAATAAGGCAAACGATATTAAACAAAAACATGTTTGGCGACATAGCTGAGTATTTTGTACCAAATTGTACTGATTATTGGGAAAGTGATTCGCATTTATCTGATTTTGAGACTTAATATAACACAGCATACGCACTACTTAGATGAATGTCCAAAAGTACTTTAGTAAAATTAATGTCTTTCTGTAAACCGCTTCAATAATGTGGCTGTAACAAACCAATGACGTTTTTGAGTTTATGTTTTAATAACCATACGCCTCAATACATATTTATGTTATAAAACATATCATTTTAAATAGATTTTATATTATCCTTAATTTGCGTAGTATCATCGAACAAGTGGGACTATTTCTTTATGTGCCACGAAAATGTTTGATTTCATTACAACATCCATGTGAGACACAGTCGAGTTATATACTTTCAAAAAAGGATGCTATTATACACCGATATTTGTGTTGCCTTTATCAAAATTAAAAACAATGCCTTCGCATGTTATGCGAGTATTTTCAATTTTGCCTCGTGGCATTTTTATACAATGTATGCTGGTCAAACATTTAGAACAGGATCATTAAACTAAAAATTAAATTATTCCATTTGTCATTAAAATGCTTAAATACAAAAATGTTAAATTAAAAAAAAAGAATAACGTTTATTTGTCGCGTACATTTGAATGAACCGTCCTGTGAAAAAAGTTTAAATAACTTAATGTAAAACCTAAACGCAATTTTATGATCATAGAGCATGGTCCCGTGCATTTAATACAGACTCATTTTAATACAGTTGCATTTAGACTACATAAATTGTAATGAGTAGTGTATATGCATTTAGAGTCCCCGTGAAAAATGTAAATACCAGTGGATTGCTATTAATACAATCTTATCTGATCAATATGTATGTAATAACATGATACACAATAGGGAAATACTGTGTTTGTCATTGTGGTCTAAACTGATGTCTAAATATAGAGTGCACAATACAATTTACTTGAAAGAGAGGGATAACTAACATAAGGGACAACAGCAATTTTAGTTGTTGCCTGCGTTTAATTCGTAACCTAAATTCGTGAATGGTGCGTTATAAATGCAATATATAAAAGCGTTAAATGTACGTACACACAGTTTATTATAAACAATATAAATATACACCAGTTTAACGTATTTGAACTTGTGCAATATTAAACACTACAATGGTTGTGTCGTACTTATTGTTTACGTATGCATTAACTCTAATAATATAGTCTTAATCTCACTTATTGTATGGGGTAATGAAAGTCTCAGACTGTTTCATTTACATCAACATAGCACAATCCCAATATTCCTGACTAGACAAACAATAACTACCATCCGTTAGCATACATAACTATACAAATCAGTATAGATTAACGTTCATAATATACAGACACGAACGCATTCCAGGTTATATTATACATAAACAAGGATAGACAAGACAGCTTAAGAATGGTTCCTATGTATGAGACTTTGTTAAAAATAATTATTACTGATTAAGATTTCATAAAACACAAACTAGAAATACAGAGAATTAGGCAATTAAATAAAACATAGAAAAGCCGTAAGGGTTTATCAAGTGTTACACACCGTCAAGCACTGAATACATGTAAGTATCGTGTTGTGGCGCACGAGGTAAATACTCATAAGTAACAGTGTACGAATCACACAATATGTGATCATACATCATAATTTGAAGGTGAAAATATCTCGAATGGTAAGAAGGATGCTTCTTGATACCACGTATAATGTAATATTTATGATCAATAACAAACGATCTCTCTTGATAAAAATGTGTATGAGTGGAACTCGCACACAAATTATCATGTTATATATGGTATCAAGTAAATATATTGGTATACTCTTAATATACTATTAAGCATTTTTTGCGCTTTATTAACGCTTATTTAGTTATGAGGTCATTTAGTCCTGGCAACATACAAACCGCTCATACCAATTTCGAACAGATGTGCCAGCAACACTTACATATTATTAACTTTAAAACGACCATTACCAAAAACACGTGCAAAGTTTACCTTTCTTTAGAATAACACCCTTATAACCAATATGCAATTCATATCTATAATTAACTCCAAAGTTGTTCTCAATTAATATCACCTAGGGGCGTACATACTGTATTGATCATATCTTTGACACATTATAGAAGGGCATTAAACGAGTTTCCTGATAAATCAGTATGTGGTCCGCATTGAAAGAACCAAATTTATCCCTTTTTTGAAAGCATCGGAGCCACGAAATGAGTCCCACAAAATAATTTTAGCAGCAGATATGTTAGTTGTTTATTTCAGGAGGGTATACTATAACAATACTTCCGACATTTGTGAACGAACTGATAAATACATTCGGCCTCGGAAGTCCACAATAAAACGCTTTTAATGCACAATTTACTAGTTAAACATACCACGTCACAAATGATCGTCCACGTTTTTTTTTTATTGCTATTGTACAAACAGATAAAGGAATAAAGAACGTGCATATCAGATTACCCTCTCCGATAAAGAGGTAAGTGTTTGAACAATACCGATACAGAAAAATAAAATACCAACAACAAGAATCATAGGTGTATTTTCGGATTTTTAAAACTAGTAAAACTGACAAAACATTGTATAAGTTTTTTTTGCGTTTAAAACACTTAGTATAAACGTAGATGAGTAGGTGTACTGGAGCACTTTACAGACTGTTTGTATCGCCTTTCCGACCAACCGTGTTATCGTGGTGTTATGCCGTCGGCGGGGTATTAGTCAATTACCAGTCAATTAAGGACTAAGCAAACCTTGATTAGTGTGACTGTATTACCCACTATTTATGTAGGACGTTAGAAAAACATTAGGAACATATTTAATAAGGAAACATTCGATATGTGCTACTTGTCGATGGATTGATTTACAACGTATTTATATAAAAAACTATTGAACAAATTTAATATATAATAACTGGGCATTCAATGTAGGTAGAATTGTCCTTCTCATATGTACACATCAAATTTAACTATTGTTCACTTATTCTGAAAAACATTGTATAAGCCTAAACACTATATTATAATAAGCCTCATTCCAATAAGTGAATCAGTGTAAATCCTGAAACATCATAAGAATTTTCGTTACATCGAAATCGAAAATATGTGGATTTGAGATCAAAACCACATTTCAATCAGGCAACTATAAAGGCTGATGTATGCCTTATCATTTCATTCTTGGGTGTTTGCGGGTTTTAAGACGGTCGCCAACACACAAATTCGAAAGAACAACAAATATACCAGCCAGAACGACAAAAAAGACTCCGATACGACAATTATGACATGTGTCACCTTTCTTTCGTTCTTGCGGGTGTATTTGTCGATGTGGCGTGTTATCGTTTTCACGACTCGCAATTCCGCCCTCACGCAAACACTAAAGAAACGGGCGCCACTACGACTATTATGAAATGTGTCGACCTTGTTAATGTTTTGGAGGGTATATTGGTCGTTTTGGTGTGCCGTCTTGTTGGTGACCTTCAAACCCGCCAAGATACCAACACAAACGAACGACAAGTATACCCGCTGGAACGACATCAAAGACGCCATTGCAACAATATTATATCTGTCGCCCTTGTTGTCGTTCTGACTTGTTGTCGTTATGTCGACCTTCAAACCCACCAACACGCCAGAACGATATGACACTAAACAAATACCAAAGGCAACGTACGAGAAGACCACCCTAGGCTTCGTTTTTGTATATGTTATAGACTACCGAGTCATATTGTCAATACAAAATATAATACATATTTATGATAGGGTAAACGGATAATAGGGAATTGCGTCACACACAAGTTATATATTAATATGTTTCATTCCTCAGCGAACAATTTGTCTTCCGTTTCCTTTTATCTTTTATTCAGATAATTGTTCAGGAATGCAACATATTCTCTTAATATCTGCAACCACTCTCGATGTAAAATTTTAGCGCTTTGTGAATGAAAACACTCGACGAATTGTTTTAAAAATATAAATTCTAAGGAACGTTGTACTTTTTGATTTCCGTAAAGCAATCCATATTATATCTCTGATAACTTAATGCGCAATGATTAAATACTTCAAAATAGAGTTGTTGATAATTTTCTGACTGTTTTTTACTTTGATAAGTGCACATACGATGTCCAAAATGTACATTTATATATCAATTTTATTTAGTAGATATGCGTACCTGAAATATTGTACTAAAAGAAAGAAAGTCTGCGAATGGCAATACAACTTTTCCTGTTTTTATTTCGGTAAAATCTGTCAGGTTTTCAAAGCTATTAATGTCATGTCATAAATAATATATATTCATTTCGTTTCTTTTAAATATGAACACATCGTACAGAACAAATCGCTATGGTGTTATTAATTCTTGGTAGTGTTTAATGTTTAGCATGCCTCAAAAAAGAATTCAACCACCAATGCCTTCCGATAAATTGATCGTGCCAATGCATTGACTCGAATGTTAAACCCGTTAGTTATTATTTTAAGAACCAGCATATTGTTATAATGATTTCTTTTTGTAATTAGAGTTTTATTTTTCTATATATTAATTTTCTTACTCCACTAAGCATTAAACATACCCATTGACACCAAACGTTATTGTTTATATAATGCAAAATACACATTATTGCCATTAATACAAGTGTTACAAACGAAGGTAAAAACCATTCAAAGCATATTTGCACATTGTAGGAACATTAGTTTGTAAATGGAATACATGTATGCAAGTATGGAATGTATGCTTTACAATGAATTAAACACATCACACGCTAGCTTAACTTCTGACAATTTCTTTGAGCGAACTTTCCATGATTCCCATCCATTCAAGCATAATTCAATGTATTTTCGCTGTAGTTAATGTAAATTATACAAAGTATGTAGGATACATCTGATTAAATGGCTTGTATAATTATTAGTCCCGATCATTATAAAACATTCAAATATCGATATTTAAATTGTATTTGAAATGCAAATTCGCACGTTTGAATCGTAAACAAACTCTGTATTTGAGACGTCGTGGCTTTGACGAGTATGTAGTTGTTATTTTAAAAGAGAAACTTAACAAAAAGCGTTGAGTACATACAAATGTTTCAATCCTTAATTTTTATATATACATTTGTTTGAACATAAAATATGTCCTCATAGTGATTTGTTCGGTTTGGATTAAGTTTAATTTTTAGTTTAGTTTAAACCTATTTATTTTAGCTCGATTGCATCGAAAGCCTAAGGCTTATTTGAAATGCTCTCGAGTCCGAATTATATGGTTAGTTTTAAAACTAACAAGTCAATAACTTATGAATCATCGCAGGCATGGTTATTCACGATTTATCATCGTTTACATAGTTTAAAGCCTCAAACATTTTAATTAAATTTCATGATACCGATTTAGCGATATGATTTACAAATAATATCCTCATTCAATTATTAGACAGTGATCAAAAAACCCTCTTCATCTATTGCACATAAACTAATCTTTTTATCTTGTTACAAAGCCAAACATTTCGGTACAAAATATTATAGAATTAGGAACCTTAAAATAAGATCTTTATCTAGCGGAAACAAATTTATTTGCACATGCAGGTGTAATTTAATTCCAATTATAATAACAGTTAAATGTTGAGTGCTAAAAAAAAACCACTAATGGTCTCGCAATATTCAAAACATTTCGGTAATTAATAGTTATTTATAGATTATAATTTCGAACAAGAAATTCAATGTTGGATTTTTTAATTACAAATTTAAAATCATCTTAAATGAATAAGACTCGCATAACAAAGATAACTCAAAATGATAATACTTCTTCGTATGCGAATTTCCTAAAACATACTATTGGTCACACTGCTTTCGTAAGAATACCACAAGGTGTTGTCGATAACGAAAAGGAATTAGCACATGGTACCTGATAATTATGGCCATATATACAAAATAACAACATTTTTCAAGTTGGGTTATTTAAATTCCAGCTGTGCAACCTATCAACGCATCGTCGATATGCCGAGCATAAAAATGATCCTCGCTCTGGGAAAATGAGGCTTAATGCATGTGTATGTAAAGTCGCGTCCCAGATTAGCTTGTGCAGTCCACACAGGCTAATCATTGACGACACTATCCGCTGTAATGCCATTTTTCGTTCTGGAAGTCTCTGCCAAGCGAAAATCATATCAAGGCGGAAAGTGTCGTCCCTAGTTAGCTTGTGCGGACTGCACAGGCTAATCTAGGACGATTTTTACGCATATGCATTAAGCCTCGTTTTCACAGATCGAGGCTCATTTTTATGCTCGGCATATCGACGATGGCTAAAAATAACACGGCTTTAGTATTTTCGTGTAGAATCTCAGACGAACATGGTACTCGTTAATCCGCTACATTTTCAAATAAATGATAGAAAAAAAGAGTATAAATACATTATAAATACAATGTATAAATACATAACTATAAGCATTTCTAAATCTATATCGAGCCCGTACAATATTTTATTATGATTAAGCGCAAATGTGTGTCTAAAATGTACCTTTGAAAACTCGTCAGAACAAATTGTATAAATATTTGTGTTTGTCTAAACAAATAAAGCTAGTGGTATATATAGTTTTTTAAATTCTACATTTAGACACTTGGTCCACAATATATATTTTGTAACACAATTATAATTCAATTAACATTTTCAAATGCAGGGAGACAGTGTTCGTTTTATTTTTCTTCAAGGTTTGATCTTGATGTTATCGTAGAGTCTGTCTCTCGATGTTTTTTTACATTTTGTTCTATATTATTCGAAATACAAATAGAAAGTGCATAATTAATCGATATGAAAGATTGCGTCTGCAAATTGTTCTAACGGCATGCAATGATTACACGATAGCCCATGAACGGCTAGATTTAACTTTACATAAACTAGAGATTTTCATTTTCATAAGCCGTTGCGTATACCAATAATCGGCACACGTATGCATTTTCTTAAAGGGATGAAATAATTTAACTTAAAGTCTGACATGCATTTAGTAAGACAAATTCCGTAATAACAATGACGAAATACCAATTTAATTTCTCGATTTTGTTCGAATTGGCGAATAGCTATTTTTCGTAATTATTTGTTATTTGTTACTTTGTGTATTAAAGGGCTATCATTCAACGCAAGTAGACCTTGTGATTAGTGATAATATGTGTTTTGTATATTGCTGTCTAAATGACTCAAACATTCTTGTTTAGTGTCACCTATCATGAGGACAATTTATAAACCAGTAACACTGAGACGACAAAGCATGTATTCTAAATTATTTATAATGCTCTTGAGAAAAAAGACAAGACAAATAACTGCATTTAACGCGTCGATGAAACCGAATAAGATACAATTCAATACGCTGATTATATGCTCTTTAATTACCAATGTTTTAAACAACACAATGTGTCAGCAAGTAAACCAATTTGGTATCATGTCTATCACCAATCAAAAGGGGGCTTGTGGGTTTTGTTTTTTAACCACATATCCTTCTGAACGAGTCTAAAACTAGATCTACAATGTTATTTGGGAGGAGTTGCGTCTTCAGATAAGTTTGGTTTATGTGATCACAAAGTTCATTGTTAGTATTGAACCTGCTGAGTTCATTCAAAAGCAGCGATCAGTAAAATCAACGAACTGAAATCTTCAGTTGAGAAACGTTTGATTAAATTCAGTACAACCTGCATTTTTCGACGTAGTCGTATTTAAATGATGACAGCAGATGGTGAAATTTTACACCGAAACATTCTTTTAAAGAGACTTGTTTATAGAGAGGGGGGAAACATATTTTCAAGTGAGTTAGTAAATGCATTAAATTGCTAGATTTTAACCACGAAACTCTAGAGTCCATTATGATAACAAAGATAGAGTATTAGAAAGGAAATTCAAATAATGTACACAATGGGTCTGGAAGCACCGTCATTTTGCTTGAATGGCTTTCAACTAATACAATCAGGTATCCCGACTGTTACATAACTGCATGCGTTTAATACACTTTAATAACCATGTACATTATAACATATTGTTTACCATTATCAGTTCTGCGTTTATTATTATTAACCGAGTCCGATACTCAGTCAAACAGGTGGTTACTATAATGTAATTGGATTTATTATACGTTTTATTAAAAGAACCTTTTAGAGGCATACATTTATTATCGTTACAAATGACAAGTTTACCCATTAAACATTTGACGTCATTTTATTGGCTCAATCCGTTTTAGATAGATTTTCAATATATTGACTTCAAATAAATAACAAAATCATACTAAAATTAAGGCGCTAACTTGTATATTAATTATCTACATATTATCAAATGTTCATTTAATTCAGGTTGGTAAAAATTAAAAAGTTTTAAACGTTGAAACATTGGGCGTTGCTGTAGCAGCTAAGTTGCTATGTTGAACTGATACATATATTGTTATCTAATTTTCAATTAAGTTCGCAAATAAATTGTTTATAATAAACGATAATTTGAAAATCGAACTATGATACTGTATATATCACTATGTCTGTAACATTAAGAAATAATAGCAAATGTTAAGATAAAATTGTCCATTTTGTACTAAGCCAGCGTCGCTTTAAAGTTGAAGTGTTGTATTCTGTTCTGCCCAATTTATGAGAATCGAACGTTACCCAGAACAACAACACGTGCCGAAGAAGAGGTGCTTGTAACGAAGGGATGGTGTTACCAAATTGTGCATGTTTGCCGACCATCAAGACACAATTGAGAAAAAATGCAACCTGAACTGTTCTGAAGTAATTGTCTACTGCAACTTATATCAATAATTGTGAACGTTTTAGCAGGATCATCTTACATCGTAATATGAAAAATCACTGTGAAGCTCTTGCCTTTTTTTTTATTAATTTAGAGTAAGAAAGTGAACCTAAGAAAAAGCTGTCACCTTTATTAGAGAACAATTATTTTAACCACATTTCAATGACTGAAATGATGATGATTTTGTTTTATACAACACCTAAAGCACAGACAAAAATAAAACTGCACACAAAAGTAGCTGTTTACAATTATTTAAATAGAAAAAGTTAAAAGTATGGTCACACCATTGACTGCAGACTTCTTTTCTCGAAACTATAAATGCAGATATTTGGCGCATATTTTGATGTCGATAAAATGGCTATTGACGCTCATAAATAAACACGAACGTCTGAAGAATGGCCATAAATGCTATTCATTTTCAGAGTAACCATAATGGAAGAGGAATGTAACCCTGTACTGTTAATCGATGACCGCCTGGTAACCTTGTTGTGAGCCGCTTTAAGAACTGACGTGAATCGCACTTATATTTGTACACGATAAGTCTTAAAAGCCACGATCTGTGAAACTGGGTGTATATATTTATATGCCAACATGGAAAACATTGACCGATGAAATGCCATTTGTCCAAAATAGTTGATCAACATGTCCTTGAGCTCAACTTTATATTAATTATATATACATTACGTCTGTTTTTGTAGGTTTCCTGTTAGATTATCCTAAAACGTTTATTTAATGCTTGTCTGCAATACAAAAACAGTGACATAGTAAACCTTGTGATTATCCGAACCGTCATTATGAAATTTAAATTTCATGAAGCAACTTTACCAATCAATGGTTATCACTGAATTTAACTCCCTGTAATTAATTCGTACTTATTAGACTTGTCCAATTGCCATAGCATCATAATACGTACAAACATCTTCCAAGAAACACCAAATTGTTTAAGTACTTCTATGCAGATCAAATAGAGACAATAATTGATATGTGCTGTTGTAGCTTATACAATACAATATTGTGCCTTTAGATACGTTGGTGATTTGTCATATCTAATACAAATAAATTAGGTCAGAGAGCGAATGGAGATATATAGGATCTGACATGATTTGTCATATCATACCATATTTTATTAAACGAGTTCAGGAATTTTGTTATTAAGCGAGCCTTTGGTGAGCTTACTAACAAATTTCCTGGACGAGTTTAATAAAATATGGTATTATATAACAACGATTGTCGGATCTTTTCTATCACATGCTTTTAAACTAAATAAAGTACATCTTAATTGACCAAACAAATGCTGATAGATCTAAAAGTTGTTTACTATCGTGACGTCATTTCATGTTGACGACGTCATTTCACCAAAATAAAGCCATTCGATTGGTTAGTTATTGATTATGTAACCAATGAAAACGCTTAAAAATGTTGTATTACACATGTGTAATAAAAAAATACGTAATGTCTTTATTACATTTAAAACAAGGTATAGCATGTGATAAAATTAATTATAACGGTAGCAGTTTGGAAGCTATACTGACATTTCCTCATTCAATCAAGATATCAATTAAAAATGGCATTGGTTTTCATGTTTCTTTTGAAACAAGCAACATATTGAGGTCAGAATAACTTACGTTTCGGAATGTTTTTGTTGAAAAACTGTTATGCTGGATTATCTATGGGTAAATTGGGTTTCTTCTTAAACATGACTTAAATCAAGGCCTCTTTTTAATTTGTAATGCTAATAACTAATGTTAAAAACGGTTTTTGCCATTGTATGTGTTATCTTTAACTACGTTAATTACTACAATAAACCTACGTAGTCTACATGTAGATGCAAAACTAAGTAACTATTCTTTTACAATCAAATTCAGAACAAACACATTTGCTAAAATTACCTGATCTTCGTATGAACGATTGCATACTACTCATACATGTAGCATACGGATTCTATTCACTCAATGTCATCAATGCGTTTTTTTTTTTTAATTGATGTGATAATTATATCTTTTAATATGACTATCATAACCAAACACACTATGTACCGGTAATACGTTTTAAAGTAACACCTGTTCTTTTAATTGCGTTATTTCTAATAAAAATTCCAACTTTTACTGAATGCATATGTTTGCGATGAAAAAAAAAACGCTGTACTGAGTTACTTGTTGCAATGCAAGAGATTCTCCTCGAGTAAATAGAGCTATCTATATCTTAAGCATTGGAATATCAAAGTGCTCGTGAGTCCAAAAGTGTGAACTAAAATGCATAATATACGAAGCCAGGGCAAAATAAACGTGCGCAAAGATGTTGAA
The DNA here is from genome assembly GCA_007657795.1 of Dreissena rostriformis. NCBI lineage: Eukaryota > Metazoa > Mollusca > Bivalvia > Myida > Dreissenidae > Dreissena > Dreissena rostriformis. The sequence continues at coordinate 15,242 of VMBQ01001064.1, read as the reverse complement.
TGCGTTTCAGCATATACGAATATTCTTATAAATCAAGCAGATAGAGGAACCGAGATAAAATAATGAAGATAGGAAAGACATCGTAGGTCTCGATTACTTTTGTCTAGAAACATACAATAGTTATTTGGAGAGGTATTTACACATTTATAAGCACAATAGTAAACGTTTATTGTTAATAAATTGTATACAATTTATGGACAGTATCAGCTTCTCACTATCATATATTCTATTGAATATTCTAACACTGCACGTGCCAAATTTCATAACAAAGAAGAAAATCATCTTTGGGTGATTCTGCAATCATTATGGGCGGAGCTTATACACTGAAAGCACGCACTTTAACCAAACAAAATATGCCGATACATTTTCCATCAGCGTAATAATCCGGTATTTTATGAATGAAAGTCACGTGACAAAATACTACGCTATGAAAACACTCGCGTTAATTATAAGTGTACAATGTAAACATGTACGTTAACACAAGTTGTTGCTGTTCTTATTTAAATGACACCTTTTTTTTCCATCCAATTTGGCTGCAATTGAGGGCGGAGATCTAATCGACAGAACAGCCGAAAGTTATTTTTATGGGCGGAACTTCACATAAAATAGTACGCAAGAAAAATAAGATACATTGTATAAATCTTTAGTAAAAACCGTGTTAGAATCAAAATATATCGTATACGTTACAGTGTGTGGTCGAATAACCTCTGGCCGGAAATTTAGAAGCGTAGGGATTAAATCACGAGTGCGAAGCGAAACAATGTAACGACAAGTGAAAAGAATCACTATTTGTGGTGTTGGCTAGCGTTCTGCTTCTTTTAATTCAAATGCATATGATACTCGTTTTCCAGACGTTTTACTGTTCTAAAACACACATTGTCGTCTCAAATGTTTGCAATTGCGATAAAGACAGCAATACAATAGAGAGCGTTTATTGCGCAATCAGGTTACTCGCTTCAAATGTATTAGAAATAACCCATAGAGTAAGAAGACAGTCATTGAAGCGATATATTTCCTGCTAGCGGTCTGGCATTTCATGGAAAAGCAATCCTAGCCTGTAAGATGCAAACAAAAGTGGTTTTATACAAATGCTGACTCAATATTTAATCATTACCAACCGATTCTATTTTTGTGTGAATAATGATTTCAGAAATTTGTCAAAACAATTATTTGACTAAAGATGTTTTCATTTTATTTTGTATGATTTAAAACTAAAAGGCAGAATGTAGTAAAACTAATTTTTATGTTAGACTGAATTAGATATGCAATGACATTGCCTTGACACGCTTTAAATTAAAGACTTGTTTTAAGTAGTATTCTTATATTGTTATTCGTTTAATACTGTGCAAACTGTTTCGTTTACGTTTAGGTTACAGGTGTTGCTTTTACTTTGAATTTCAAAAGATTTTCATATTTAAGCCTGGTGATAACTAAGATCAAGCGTAAAAATGAGTGCGACAAAGTGATGTAAACCCAAACACGACAGTAAATAAATTAAAAATATTTGAAAAAAAAACTCGAACTCACATATAGTGTTTTAGTATACAGTGTAAACCAATATGTGTAAGCAGAGATGGCATGGTTATAAAATATATCGATTCATATGATCTACGAGCCCCCGTATTGTCATCCCACAATGAATATCTGAAGTGAGTGGCCTGCTTGTGTATGATTTATTAAAACACGTTCTGAATCTAATCTCGTAAGATGCTATAAACCAAGCAAACAATTGAGAACGTATACACGGATATCTATCTAAGTTGACAAGTATAGTATTACATTGATAGCAATTGTGATTAACCTCCGATATGTCTTGATTACTGGTACCGCTTTGAGGTGGGTTGAGTATTTAAGGATTACATTTATTCACTATGTACGGACTTAAAGGTTAAAAAGACGGTCGTTGCATAAAACATGCATTTAAAAACATGATATGAGTTCGATAACATTCGAAGCAATAACTCGGATATCCATTAAAACAATGCACTGGTCTTTATTTATGTGTATACTATGTTAACGATGATTAAAAATAACCAGTAAAATTACGGTAAATTTCATGCAGAATATTAACTTATTCTACAGCACCAGTTTATATGACCGAAGAATAAACAACGTAACTATACATTTTCAAGATATGCATTCGTAACATACGAGGTAGATATTCTTTTATGATTTAATGTCGGAATATAACTAAACTCTTTAACATGCAATTACAAAAATCCTCATACTTATATGCCTTATTTCAGCTTAATATATCCAGTAACAACACGGATGCAAACACAATTTAAAATGCACTTTACGAAAAAATACGTCTCCAGTACAACTTTTATTTCTATGGAAAGACCGTGTATTGGCAGAAAGACTGATGTTGGCCTGTGCTATCTATCGAAATGTTTTGACGAAGTTTGAATGTTCGAGATCCCCAGTCATTCGATTTGTCATTATATTATAGTTTATTTATCGATATTCTCACTTTAAGTTGAGTAAGTTTCGAATAGTTTGCACTAGAATCGCCATGGCATGCGGATAAACCAATACTGTGTACTAAATTGACAAGGAACTACCATGTGTGTGATTCAGTTAGGAATTGCGCATATAGAAAGGGTAATGCGAACTTTGTTTTAACTGATTATCTTCCACAAAAAAAAAAAAAACCAACGTCACATGCCGTTAATCTTTGTGAAGATATTTCTTGTTAATTCTTAGCGTGACTGCCCATAAACAAAATAAAGATACAATTATTGTTTCTACTTCCCTAAGTTCTACGTGTTATAGCCATATAAATCATTTACACGTTAAACAAAACTTCTATACATTCAATGTTTTAAATAACGCCGGAATCGCACACAATAATTTCTATATTGCATACTATTTGCTGCGTTATTTCTATGCTTTTTTGTTATAGAGACCTTTAGGAAACACATTCTCCATTTGAAATGTTTGTCTCGTCTGTAATGATAAATGAAACAACATGTTTGACCGACCTTAAAATCCGCTCTGACGATTCCCCGTTTCGTTTTATATAACCGACGCCGTTACTTCCGGTTCGGTTTCAAGTCTATTCTCCGTGCCCATGGCTTGAGACGACAACCCTTCCTCTAATCTTTTTGACCCGTGGTGGCAATGTTAAACAATAAAAAAAGTTGTGTTAATACAATCGGATAGAGAACAATGATTAGAAAATAACTTCAAATTAATGCAAACATAAAATATCTAAGAATAAAGCTTCGTCTAATAATTCACGGTAACTTTTAAGTATTTAATTTAATTTACCAAACACAATTTTGAGAACTTTACCATCACGTGGTCGGTATTTCTTAATTTTTAAAAACACTTATTACATATCTTTTCCCAGAATGTATAATGATTGTTATGTTATACATATACATTTTACTAAATCACAAGAGATAAAACTGTACATTATTATACAAGTTCTCCATTTAAATTTATGAAACCACGTGGTCGGTTTTACCTGAATTCTAAAAATGCAAAATATGTAATATCTTCTCCAGAATATGTACTGAATGTTATATTCTTAATGTAAATACGCCCAACAAGATACAATTGTCTATAAATAAATAAGTTCACCTTTGAAAAGAAAGAGTTAAAGACAAATTTATGAAACCACGTGGTTTAAATGTAAACTTGTAAACCATAGCGCGACCTTCCCTGTGATGCGACGAGCTAGAAAAAGACTTTCAATTTTCATGGGCAGTGATTTTGTACTAGTGGACGAGTCTATGTGTTACAGTAGACTGGGTAGGATAGGTTACCATTGNCAACTACACCATGAAGTTATAACGTACGTTAAACGAACGTCTACACAACATGTGGGAGAACACTGAATAGTGTGCCTTTCCGAGAATATGTTGCATTAAAAACAAATCAAATGTCAAAGCAAATAAATCATAAATGACACAGGATATTGGTATTACCGATTTTTTCAAGATATGAATTAACGGTCGCATCGGTTTCCTTTGCCTAAGTACACGTAATATAACCGCTCAGGTAATATAGCCTATTCTTCACTACATATTTGTATGATGGACGATCCAATTATAAACTACTACTACTACTTCTACTACTACTATCGAGCACAAATGATGAAATTTGTTCAGTATCTTTATATACATGGGTATGCGCAAACGCTAACCATAAATGCATTTTATATTTTATTCTAGAACAATGAATAGTTATTCTATGGTTCGTTACATAATTCACTTTATAATTTAATTACGCTAATTGCCTTGTTCACATAAAACTAGTATGCCCCTGGCCAGTCGTCTTTGTTGTAAAAACATCTGAGCAGAATGTGTTAGGAGCATTCGGCAAACATTCCGCATGTCTGATGCGGTATTCACTTTGACAAAACTTGGGGAATAATCACGAAGTATGCTTGATTTTGAATATTAATTATGTTCTTGTAATATATTCATCAACAAAGGAAGTGGAAACCAATCCCAAACATTAATTCCGCCAAGCATTTAGTACAGTTTATATTTAATACAAACGGACATTGGAGCCAGACTGTAATCATACCATACAGTTATGTTAACTTCCGCAAGTCTTGATTGCTGTTCAAATTGTCTGGAGATATACATATTGGTTAATCAATGTTTATTTCAAAACCGATGAACAAGGCAGTAAATCATCATACGGTTATGTTTTGACGCCGTTCCAAATATCAAGGGGCAATATTCATGGCCTTTAATGAGTTTGTCGAACATGTCTAAAGATTGAATAATACTTTAATATACAAAACTTCAACAATACAAATATGTAATGGAAGGTCGCTACAAATGTTACAGCTACAAGAAGCCAAAGCTTGGTTTCGGTGAAAAACAGCACATAAAATCAAATCAATTATCATCAATCCACTTTACAAGTAGAACTCGGTGATGCGTAATTATTATCGGAAACAGTTTAATATAAATTTATACGCATGACCTATTTCGACAGCACATATATAAAGACATAAGTGTCAATATCGATTCCACTAAAATCGTTTGTAACTCAGACATAAGTAAAATAAGTATGAAGTTATGCGGCTAATCATGTTCCTAATCTAAACGTCGTACTGTAATTATAGCAATAAAGTTAACTGCGAGCACTAGTCTGGGTATGCTTTCAAACTGAGTAATGGTTCATTTTCTGAATGGGAAAACCTACACAATTCTTCGGGTATGCAGGTATTAATGTATATTGTATATGTGTTGGCTTTAAGTTGTAAGTTACATTCCGCAGAAACCATTCATAAATGCTTATGAGACCGTCCACAATGTTTGGGTTGCATTATCTAAGCGTATGAGATTAACGTCACAAATATAATACATAAAGAAATCTTACAAACAAAGTTATCCTGCTTATCCATCTTAATATAAGTCTGCAAACATAGTTTAAATTGGTAATTAACGCTATCGATGAACACTGAGTATCGGTCGATGCATATGCTAACGATGACATTACATACACAGAGATCTACATACATTTACGTATTGTGTTGCTTTGTTCGTAACTTGGCAAGTTACTTACTTTTTTACATAGTTTGCATCACAATTCGTGCAAAAGAAGCAAACATATTTAAACAAAACTGCAAATTGCATCATGTTTAGCTCAGAGTCGATTATGTCAATCAGAGTAAATGAAGACTTTTCGTAACTATGTTCATAAACATTCTGTAACACTAATGCACAACTATTACCTGCGAGTCCTCATTCGATAACATCCGCGCAGGAGGCTAAGGCTTTTACAGGTGTCTTTGTTACTAACATCAGAAAAGTAATGATGCATGTATGAGATAATGAACTACAATGATTTACGCTTATTGCTTATGTAAATTAAGCTCATCACATTGTTAAAATTTTTAAACAGAACAATTTTTTGATTTTAGTTTTAATATTAAGTTATAAGTATTTGACAATACAGTGGTACTAATACTAAAGTATGTTTTATGGCGTTTGTCACATATTACCCCAATGCCATTCTAGACAGTGCATTGCTGATGTACATTTCAGTGAAATAAAAATTAAAGTAATTAATTATGTTGAAACAAAACCACCTTACCTTCCATGTCTATTTGATAACAGAATAATGCAATATGAACTATTATTTATTATTTTATCTATTATAAGTATTATATACATATAACGTTACAAGGCATGTATTAATACCGAACCCAAACGAATGATTATACTCTTTTTAAATTATTTACTCTTTATACACGTGGCTTGTATTATAAATGCGATTGGAGTGACCGACGAAAAAGAGTTGTTGGTTCAATTACATGCATGTGAACACACAATATTTATCCCAAACGTTGCAATTCCGAAGCATATGAGGACAAATACATACTTCCCCTGTAGAACAGGAGCTTGCTGCTAAGACAACGGTATACCGTATTATATGAAAGGCTTTTAAAGCGAACGGTTTATAAGGTTACTTAGGACGCTTATCTCAACAATAGTCATTGAACTAAAATAATATTTAAAGTACAATAGGTAATATCTGTATGTGCCTTTTAAGAAACATTTTACTTGGATTCATAAAGTGAGCAGAACATAATGTGTTAAATGTTTAGATAATGTTCTCCCGTTTATTCACTAAAGGATTAAAGACTATTTGGTCGAAACAATCAAAACTAGTTCTTGACCATTTTAGTATTGCTTCAACATCGTAGAATAATGTAATGGTGGTTATTTGAACAACGCAGACTGGCTCTAAAAGCCTTGCAGTAAAAGCTGAATTTCGCCGTATAAAATGCAAACATAGAATAGTTGGAGTACTTGTGTTTTTATCCGAAAAGTTATATTAAGCTAAAAACGGATATAACAGCTCGTTCAATTAGTTGCATTAGTACTTTATGGTATTTTGCCGTTATGGCATCCTAGAAGTGTTAACCTCATATATTGCCCTACAAAACGAATATGCTGACTTGCTTAAGGTTTCTTCACCGAAACGATATGTTAATCACCACTTTAAACATTTATATTGTATTATTTCGTTACAAATCTTCATTTAAGAAAACTTATTTTGTTGAACAATTAAACCACAAAGTTCATATTTTACACTATTTTCATTTTGTTTAAAGTCATAATCTGATCGATATTTTCTGTTTGGAAATTGACACATTAACAATCCATTTTGCCAATATGTCAGGAGGTACATCTAAAAGACAGAAAACGATCGCTCGGTAAAATTCATTAAGAACAACTGCAACTAAATAATTTATTGGCATTAAGTAGAAACTATCGGGGACGATTTCTTTGTAAATGAGACGAATTCCATGTTTTTACGACGAAGGACCAGTAATAAGATAACAGAAACCTAATGAAAAAATAAATCATAACCGGTCGATAAGATTTCTTCAGGGTTTATGGATTAATAATGTCGCAAATGAGTATGTTCTATTATTTGACGTGCAGGGACGACTAAGATGAGAGCAATAGCGTATGTGAGTATTTGGCTTGGAGCACGTACAAGAGTTTTTCACTTTGATGAACGTTGATATTTTGATCTCTACTGTAATGACATGACCAGTTCAATTGTGACATATCTGCATAATAAATGTATATTGTTTGCATTAATTGAAAACAATTTCGATTGTAATATAAGATTGTAATGAAATATAATAATAACGTTTGTATAAGGAAATATCTTATATTTAGACTTTACCGTGTGCACAATCTCAAGTATTGTATGTGGCGTTAAATTCACAAAACATTTTGGTATGCAGATAATAGCAAGACTATTATATTAGTAAGTATTCATTTAAAGTAACTATTCGTTATTGTATTTCCGTCGTATGGACAAGAATATTTTTTAGGATCAAGCACACACAATAACACGTGTAGCAGGAACCATCAAATGCTCTCAATGTTAAAACATGCAATGGAATTAAAACGATTTTGAAGTTGCAACGGTTGTAAAACTTACAAAATATATACTGTAAGTAAAATGGATTTTGTTCACACACTGAATTAGCACTAGGGTCCGCATTCTATTCTTGCTAGTGATGGTAGGGACATCAAATATTTAATACAACAAAATGTATTTTGAAGTATGAGGAATGCATTTCAAAGGTGTCGTAAATGATAGTTAATACCAAAAGCACCGCTGTAATCTTGTATCAGTTCAACAGTTGTTTTTCTCAACAAATATACTTAATGTGTTTAAGTTTTTGAAACAAATGTTGATATGTGTACACGCAACACTTATGCAGTTAATGATGACTCACACTTTACATAACCACGAGTAGAATCCGAGCTCGCTGAGAAATAAAAATATTAATTAATTAATTACATTCAGAGTTTATCCAATTCCGTCCATATTAATTTTATGTTATTTAAATAAAAGGTTCGCAAATTCTGAATTTTAGTATTATATCAATTAAACGAACACATTCAAGACTGCAAGAAACGTAAGAATGCTGTTCAAACAACAGCACGTTTATTTCAATAAACGCATCTTCAAAATGCATTTATCACGATGTTTAGACATAATAATTCTCAAATGCGCTTCAACTAATGTAATATGTGGTTACCTAAATATGTTCCCATATAATAACAAGTAGGCGTTCTCTGTGTTAGTGTCAACTTAAAATATGGTTTAATTATGCGATTTTAAATTTCTGTATCTGTTATGATAATAAGAAAAACAAAGCATGCATCAAACTTAATGGGGTAATTGATAAGTGATTATTAACATGAATTCAACATATTGTTTAAATGCAGAGTACAGCTACGCCCTGTGTTTCAGAACCGTTAAACTTATATCTGATTAACGTAAGTACTATTGCATCGAATGGTATGAATGAATGTAAAAATGGTATGTTTGCATCATGTCTTCTTCGAATGGTAGTAATGAATGTGAAATGCGATATATTTGCTACCTGTCTTGCGTAATTTACCTAAATATTCATAAACTTTTGTTTAAAATAGTGTTCATTCATACAAGTTCGTTCCTATGTAAGTACATGTGAAGATCTCAACGGTGTCATTCAAATTAAATTGCCGTATTTGCGACATGTAATTTGATAGCAAGTGCTTTAACAATTTAAAATAGTATATTATGACACCTCGACCAAAGTTGTAACAACCGGATAACAGCAAATAAATTTCTGTTGAAAATGCATTTCAAAATCCAGATTTGTATTTGTCCGAATGGTTACAAAAGATACTAGTAAGCCTGTAACATAGCTGCAGGTCCAACCATAATTTCATAAATAGAAATAGATGTTTTAATAATGTAAGAAAATGTTAAAAAGTTAAAATAACTATTGTAATTAATGATAAATCTTATATCATAATAATAAGGGTTCTATAAAGAAAATATTTGAATGTTAGGAACAAAAATAACATAAATGAAGTTTGGAAATTTAATAGCAAATCTTTATGATATATTGGCCATGATTATAGGATTTGATTCTCTTGCAAGTAGAAACATGACATACCTTACATTCATTGTAAAATAGACTAAATCAACAATTTGAAAGGTCAAAGATAGTATATTTAGATATGTGCATCTGCTACTTAGAGACGTTTGTTTAACAAGGCATTTATTTGGTGGAGTGGTCGACGCTGTTGACCTCAGGGATTTGGGCGGTGGTGCTTTGTTTGCATCAAAGTATTTGTACATTAAGACTTTATATCATCATGTCGATAAGCGTGTAAATACTTGAATAGTGGTTTCTCCAATCTATGGGTTTCAGTACATTTAACAATTCAACCAACCAGCAATAAGCACGTGCAGAAACAGACACTAATGACCAATCAAAGTTATAAGGGAATTTTATGCAAATTAACCTGTAGACAAAATGTAGATGTTTGGTCAGAAAGAGGATATTCTGCGGTTAGATTTAACAATCGGATAGAGCGGTCACGCTTTCGTGTCGCGGCGGCCATATTGGCTCGCCGCGCTGTTAGATTGTATTTCACGAACATTAGCAAGCGTTGTATTAGAAAATATTCAACAGAAATCAATCGAGATGAAAATAGAAACGAACTTTGTGTCTTGTTCCTATGTGTACTCCACGAACAATATGATTAATTACGTCACACAGTACTTTTTATGGTCGCCGATGCCAGGATACGAACCGAGCAGTTAAAGAAAAAACCACTATACGGATTATGGATTATCACGTGAGAAAAATAAAACGCAACGTGGAAAACGGTCAGTGTATTCATAAATTGTGGCAAACAGGGGGGTTATTTCAAAATGTATAAAGTAATAAATGAAAAGTAAAAGGAGTCATGACAACGAAATGTTTAAGAAGTATTTTGAAGAATTGTACATAAACGAAATTTTTAAGAATTATTTTGAAGAATTGTACATAGTTAGATGTTAACAGAGTAATAATAATAGATTATGTACGGACAAATTGTGCAAGTATCAAAATCAATACAGTTGTTCATTGATCAGATTTTTTTTTAAATATCGGTAAATTGAGAATAAAATAAATGAATAAGAAAAGTATCTGAAATTTACATAAGTTTATGAGTTATAGAAATACTGAAATTAGAGGCGCACAAATAATTGAGAGTATTTAAAGAATTGCATATAATTGTTGTATTATTATAATAAAGCATTATGTAACGAAACATTTTTTTTTCAGAATAAAAATAAATAAATTCTAAATTGTAGGTATTTTTGTAAATTTTCATTAAAATAAAATGTACGAGAAAATAAGAATATCTAAAATAGTTTTGTTTATTATTTTAATAAAGAAAATATGTGGCGTGTTTTATTTATTATTATAATAGAAACACTCAAAGAAGGCACTAATATACAAATATTTAAAGAATTTACATAGAATTTGACATGTGCAAAATTAAGAAATTAGGAATAAAGAATATTTAAGACTGTTCTGTTTATTATTTTAATAAAGAAAATATGTGTGGTTTTTGTTTATTAGAATGATAAAGAAAATAAAACAGGACGAATAAATAAAATTATTGGAAAATAGTTTTCCGAATTGTTAAAGAAAGAAACTAGGAAAATACCAGTCAAAAAGGAGATGCAAAGAATTTAAAATTATGCATATTCAATTAATAACGAATGAACACTTAATCAAGGACGCTAATTTTAATTGATAATATGAATAGGGCAGACACTAAAAATAAAATAAATTATAATGTAGATATGTATAGCATTGCTAATATGAGATATCGGTAATTTGTACATATATAGATATATTGAAGGTCTTGTGTAATTCGAAGTCAGACTTAATGCGCTTTCTGTAGCGTATGGCACAGTTAAAATATAACGATATGTGCGCATTAAATTTCTGTATTAGAATAAACTCTATATAGGGTACACATAGTTTATAAGAGCCTATCATTTCCGTAATGATGGATGCCTACCATTTCCGTGGTGGATTAATGCTTATTGCATTAGATTTATGGGATAAGTTCATTAGGAGAACAAGACCTGAATTTTGAGGTATACCGATTAAGGTTCTGGTATTATGAATGCATATATAAAAACAGGTCTGCCCTGTTCAAGAGATACGGCTGTTATAGTTCAATACCCTAGGATGAAATAATATTGAATTAAGTCTAGAATTTCCGAGATGCATACATGTACGTAAAATGTCAATATATCAAGATATTATGTATTTTTGGAGGTAGTGTTTCACTATTAATGGATATAATTAATGTGTTTTTACTAAAACATTCGAATAGGTTTTTATGACGCTATTTTTAGATTACATAAAGAGGGGATATTTCTGAATGTTTGCCATTATTTTGAATAACTATCGCATCGACCAATGTATCANAACCTGTAGACAAAATGTAGATGTATGGTCAGAAAGAGTGTATTCTGCGGTTAGATTTGACAATCGGAGAGAGCGGTCACGCTTTAGTGTCGCGGCGCTCATGTTGGCCTGCCGCGCTGTTAGATTGTATTTCACGAACATTAGCAAGCGTTGTGTTAGAAAATATTCAACATAAATAAATCGAGATTAAAACTCTTATGAACTGGTGTTTGTTCCTGTGGTTCCCAACGAACAATATAATTAATTACGTCACAAGCCTATTATAAAGAAGCGAAGTATTGAAACACAAATTATTGCGTACAGAGAAACTACAGAAACTATGCACATGAGTGGCACTGTTGATGATGTTATATCAATTGATACGATCAAATGCGTCTCTTGTAGCGGACAGTTATTATTTGCTCGTTTTTATAATTAACAAAAATAATGTGTGCATGTGTTTCGAAGGACATCTCTAAACTTGATGCGGATAAACAATACATATTGTGTTGTAATACCTTTAAAGCTTCCACGATTTGAATATTGGGCCTGTTTGCTATAAACTTCTCGACCAATTAAGCTAAAAGTTGTAAATTTTTGGATCAAGTCATTTATGTGGCTTAAGTGTTAACCTTTTAATATATGTGTTCTTTGTAAACAAAATTGTTTGCTCCAATAACTTGAAAATGTTTGATAATAAGATTGCATTTAAAATAAATTGTATTTGGGTCTGAAGTTTACAGACTGTTACCTTCACTGGTCGTTTAAGTTTTGAGCAATCGGGTCCTGATAAATTTTGTATAAGGTTTTATTAATCGCATGTATAGTGTTTAATTTTACTCACACTGCATAATTATGTCTACAATATTATACATTATTTACTAATAGTAATTACACAACTGGATGATAACAATTTTAAGGACTCAACAAGTTCATATAACGTGAATGTCCATCATGAACATTCTGCGTTTACCCTCAAGTCATATGCATATATTGCATAAGGTAAGATATAAGGTAAAATACTAGTGGTGCATTGGATTTGTTTTGACGTGATATTCAACGGAATGTAACCTGTGGTATACACAGGTAAGTTACATGTTCTATAATGACTAATGTCAGTGACAAGTGCATCATTGAATACGATGTGATTTCCACAGACAGCCTGTTATCGTGATTACTTTTAATCAAATAAAACTATTCAAACTCGTATATCATGCACAATAAGTGTATATTGTAATCATGTTTTCAAACATATAGGATGAATAGCTGAACACGCGTACACAAAATATGTAATCATTAATCAATTATGTTATTACGCGAGATGAACAATTCGTAGACAGTAATTGCATGAAAGGTCCAATCCCAGAACTGCTAATAAGTTTTTATGAAATCTTCTTTGATGCAAACAATAGAGCCGGGTACATTTTCCCCCGAGGGCGAACTGCATTGATTGCGCACAAACGACATTGTATTGGATCAACTAGAACTAGTTTGACATTGCTCTCCGATTGGCTTAAAGCACAGTGAACTGTGTGTTGCACGATTTGTTATTTTCTTGTGAAACACAAGCTATTAATCAGACCGAGAATATAGACACAAAATCTATATCCACCTGCACCTGATTATAAGCGATACAATCATATATATTTCTTTGTAACTATCATACAGCTCTTGAGAAATACGCATTATGAATCGAAAGCAAAGTAGCAGCAAATGCATACATTTTTACAATGAGGTTTGAACTTATAACCCTTCATTTTAAAACGAAACGAGAAGTCTTACATCGATAGTTGTGACATCATTGAAGGTTTTCTGGTTTATATTTCCTTTTTTCTACAATTATTATCAAAAATATGTGTGCCATAACAAAGTCCACAGTGTATTGTCAAAATAAATTCGTTTTACATGTATTACTATATATTCGTTTTAGTAAATCCGTTGATGTCTGCTGGATTTATCTCAAACAATACCGTAAGACACTATTAACTTAAGTACAGAAGTCAATAATATGATTCGAGGTCAGTAATTATAGTTGAATATTATAAAAAGTAATCTTACCGTACGTTATTACTTTGACGTTAATCCATACGTGTTGATCTAGATTGCGTTTTGTTAGTTCGTGTTGACTTGATGATCATTACACAATTGTTGACGGACAAAGCAGAGCTCAATGAATCAGCTATTTATTTCGAGTCTGTTTGTGTTTGTATTGATCAATTTCATTTACGTTGCCTGACAGCTGTGGTAAAACAAGCTAATGAAATTATGTCAAAGTTAGAATAACGGTATTATGAGCACTCTTGCATTAAACTAAATTACTAAGAAGTGGTTTGTGTGTATAATGTCGCACAATTACAACATAATTATAATAAATCAAAGGCGCACATTTTGTCTGATAAATGTCGGCTTCGCAACCCGCATTGGAACACTGTATGCTACCATATTATCCCATATATGTTATTATATACATCATTAAGTAACCTAAAGTTGTATACTGGTCCCTAATTATTAACTTGGCATAATGGTATACTTCATTAACGGTCGTAGGTTATATGTGAGCTGACAATTAATATGATATACCAATAATTATGAGAATACAGTAATAAGACAAATACACATTCATTGCCCATTATTAAGGCGATCGGAGACAGGTCCCTTGCAAATGAGACCTGTGCTATCTTTGTAGCGCACAATTACATCATCGCAATGTTAAAATGAGATAATAATTCTTAACCATTAAATGTTATCATTTCCCACTATTACCTGGAATAACAATAGACATTAAACACCAAGCAAAGCATTTTCATTCAGAAGTGTCTAAGAAAATCAATTTGTTGAACGCTGAAAGACAGCTGCTTGCAAAAACTGTAAGGTCATGTCAGGAGTAAGAACCTTTTTAACATAACAGTAACTTAGTGACGAAAAAAAAGACATTGAAGAAATTGAAACAGGGGAGGTCACTGTGCAAGTACCAGCACACACTCGATAACTGTTTTTTTTTTCAAACTGCGGTACTAAAGACTCTGGCTAACGCCACAGTCTAAAAAAAGGGACACATTGTCTTATGTAAATGAAAAATTAATTTGATGAAAATAACGTTTTCTAATTGTACACGCATACGTAAGTTCTGTGGTATTCATAGGTCTTGTATTTTGTTTTTTCTAAAGACACTACATTATGAACAGTCAAACTATAGCATTACTCGATTAGTTCATGCGATACTGGGTCGTTTAGTAAGACAAATAATACGAAGTTAGAACGGTCGACCCTAAACAAAATCTAGTTACAAACTTAACATGCACTTACAATCTATTTCTCTGATAATATTCTAAAAACGAAACAAAACAAAACGATATTTTTGTGTGTTATGTCACATATCATGTGTATTCTAATGTCTCTCTATACAGATCATACGATCATTTACTAAATTCAATCGTTAGGCACATTGTTCTATAATGTAACCATCGCCGTGGCGTAGTGGATATGGTGT
>VMBQ01001063.1:200270-212220 GCA_007657795.1 Dreissena rostriformis | reverse complement strand
ATTTTGAACAATAGTTTATATTTTTCTCACTTACGCCAAAACAGTTACTTGCGTACGATTTACCCCCTGAAATCAGTTGTGTGGCTTTGAGGACCGAACTTTAAACGAAAACGGTTCTTAAACAATAAATTCTGAGCATGTCCTAAATAGTATACAATAGAAACACACACTTTAAGACACAAAGTATATGGTATATGAGGTAATGCATTGTGAATAATGTATTAATGCAACTTGAATGAAGTTAAACTACCGGTAGTATTTGGAAGTAGCACGAAAATTATGTTATTCCATATTTTACTTCCAGAAATGTGTTAACAACCTACAATGTTTAGATGAAAAACATCTTCTAGAAACATTAAAATAAAAGGGAATTAAACCATTATTAAATATTTTTAATGCCAAACAGGTTTAAAACTCACAAAAGAAGATTATGAAATAAAAACACTAACTTGTTTTTTTTTCATTTCCCACAATTTGTTGGTTCTTAACATTTTGATACATAATATATTGTGCAATATACATATATATGTACAACAAGGTCTTCCAGCAAATGAAAATGATATTGTGTTACATTTATTACGCTTATTACGTAAAACAACTAGTTAATGTATGTTTACATTAATTTCACAGACACTGGGTCGCTTCTGCTGTGAACGGATTATATCGGTAACGCCTTTTATCTCCCGCCAGAAGTCCTGTCACAACATCCATTCCTTCCTAAACCAGCTGATATTTGGAGCCTCGGTATCCTTCTTATCTTCATCATCTTTCTCGAAGCTCCATACAAAGGATTCCAAGATGACATTCTCGCCCAACAAATGACAGAATCTTGGGTAAACTTTCTGGAAATCAAATCGCAAGAGCGTGACTGCAGATTTCCAAAAGAAGCCGTTTCTTTGCTTAGAGACTGCCTAAGAATTGACGCGACAGAAAGAATAAGCATATATGAGATGTTATGCAGATGGGAAAAATTCAAGGCGACTGGGCTATAAAACTATAAAGATTGTGTGTGTTGTTTCATTGTTACGCACAATGTTCGTCTGTGATAGCTATCGTAGTGATATACATTTATTCAAAATAATATACCATAAGGGCATTATAATGTTGATTACATTCACAAAGTTATCGTATCATTTGGTAACACAATTTCTCATTTGTTGTCACACATCTGATTTTGATTGATATAGGGTTTAGTATCATTTGCGCTGTATGGTGCATTTATTCATCCGTGTGGCATGTATTACGTGTAAGGGTCGTTGAAAAAAAAAACAAAAAAAACAATGCTATTGAATAAATTGTTTTCATAAGCATAAGGTGTATATTCAAATATTGTTTTTGTCTTTTTCATTTGCTTGCTGTGATTGTATGTTTGCCTAACTGCGAGATGTCTCTTTAATATCAACTTTCAGAACATGTATATCAACATGTAAGTTTGTGGTATACATTTCCCGCGGAACATGCTAAATGAGAATATCAGTTCATGCGAGTGACAGTTACAATCCAGCAAAACGAATAGGATACACAGTATCCTATATATGCTTTTCATCAACGTTCATAGTAATTATGGTTATCTTCTTTCAAGCGTGGTTGATGGCAGCTCTTATCATCTAATTAGCGGTTACCTACGTATACAAGTTGACATAATACTGGATTCTGCTTGCTGGAACGTGCAAAACATGCAAAAAGCTCGACAAGTTTGCACTTTTGAAATGATCCTGATCACGTATCGATTACCCGTGTATTGTTCCATGTATTATTAATACATTTGTTATAATGTTGGCTTATTTACGTTGTATTTACAATTAGCTTGGTGTATGTTGTTATACAGGTATAATAATTGTTTCAATGTGTACCATTAGCACATAATTTAGTAAGACAATATATGCAGAGTACCTTCTTTAATCATTTTTAGATAAGTCGATTCTTTAATTATTATATGAGTTTTTGTATTCAGTTAATGTATCATTTTGCATTTATTTCATTTATAAACATGCTACCGTTTTCTACACAATTGGATAGTCCGCGAAATTTAACGAACATATAATTGCTTTTCCGATGAATGCAAAGTGTCGAAACTATATGCTTCATGACCACGCCACATTCTTTTTTACGATTTGCAAAAGAAATCTACCAAATCAGCTGAACAGTTGGTATGTTGTGTTTTGTAAATATACTGTCTATAAGAAAACAATACGTGAACATCTTTTAATAAACAAGAAACAACAGCAAACCGAAAAACATTCTTCAATCAAAACGTTGATATTGTTGAAATACAGACAAATACACACATTTACAATATTTCCAACACTGCAGCGTCCATCGAAAACAGCTGGAAATACACACGGAGGCCCTCGATGACCTTCGATTATACCTTATAACAGAATCCAAACTATTTCAAAGTGAGGGAGTTGCTGGTGGCTAGGCGTTCACTATCCTGGAAAATGTTATTTAAAGAAAAAATACGGTTGAAAAGTTGTAACCATAATTGCTGTTATAACAAAAGTGTATGTCATGTTCCTTTGTACCATAAATTAAGTGTTCTTTTTTCGTTCATAGCATAAGTTTGCATACGTCCAAACAAATAATAAGAACGTGTATAAGTATATTATTCANTTTATTAATCAAAATGGTTGTTCCAATAAATAATTGCTGTTGCTCCTGAAATATGTTTTGACACGGCCTCCGTGTGGCATGCTCTTTTGTATTGAAGTAAATGAGCATCGATCATGTTTTAGGACAGAAAACGATCATAAAATGTGTCGTGTTCTGAGAAAACTGGGCATAATGCTTGTGCGTAAATTGTCATCCAAGATAAGCCTGTGCAGTCCGCAAAGGCTAATCAGGGACGACAATTTCCGCTTTTATGGATTTTTTCGTTTAAATAATGTTTCTGTTTAGCGAAAATCCAGTTTAGGCGGAAAGTGTCGTCCCGGATTATCCTTTGCGAACTGCACAGGCTAATCTGGGACGACACTTTATGCACGTGCATTATGCCCAGTTTTCCCAGAACACGACACAAATAACAAATATGTTTCATTCTAAAAGCGTCATCACAAATAGTCACCAATGTTTACACGTGTATGAATGAAAAAACATTGTCCTCACAACGTTTAAAACATGATGAACATATATTGTATTGTGTGAAAGTCTTCTAGCACTGAATTCGAGGCTCAATTGGTCCCTCTTTTATAACACGTTCACGTGTGTACGTGAATAAAAAACATATATCTCGGATGTCGCCTTAATGCTACCGTAATAACTAGAAAACTAAAATAACTAGAATAAATATTTGATCGGTGTTTACCATCAACCACGACAACAACCTTAATTTCTTTAAGATACTAAGGAAGCAATTTCATATCATATATGCGTCGATTCATTTAACAAGAAGTATTTAAAAAAACTTTATTTCGAATTCTAATGTGTATTGATTTATTTAGATTGATTTGAGGCACTTATGCTGAGGGATCGAGCATCCAAATTCATATGAGCCGTGTACTGAGAAAACTGGGCATAATGCATGTGCGTAAAGTGTCGTACCAGATAAGCCTGTGCAGTCCGCACAGGCTACTCAGGGACGACACTTTCCGCCTAAATTGGATTTTTTGCTAAGAAGAGACTTCATTTAAACGAAAAATGTCATAAAAGCGGAAAATGTCGTCCCTGATTAGCCTGTGCGAACTGCACAGGCTAATCTGGGACGACACTTTACGTACAAGCATTATGCCCAGTTTACTCAAAACGCGACACAATTGTACGTCTTTTTGGTGAGACTGGGTTTAATGTATGTGCGTAAAGTGTCGGAAGAGACTACCTTTAAACGACCAATATCATAAAAGCGGAACGTGTCGTACCTGATTAGCCTGTGCGAACTGCACAGGCTACCGGTAATATGGGACGACACTTTATGCACATGCATTAAGCCCAGTTTGAGGAACTGCAATTTCAATAGCGTTACGTAAACTTTCGTTCAGACTGCACTTCATGTTACTACAGTTTCTTCTCAAATCCCCGCAAACTAGTCGTGCAATAAATGGACACTGAAAATCGCTCCGGCATTAAGGTTGTTAGGTTCTCTTTTGAAAAACTATGTACGTCATTGCACTTAAAGATACGCCGTATCTACCACTGCTTGTAAGAAAAAAAAAATATTATACGATAGATGTAACCTAGTCCTTTTTAACTTTCGCCCATTATTCGTCTTTTCCCGTAATAAAGTCGGGGAAAAAGAGGACATCAATAATAAAAAAAAAAACATTTGCTTCCTTCATTGCTTTACATAATAAGAGCGGCATAACTTTTACAATACACTTTCCTGGGGCCGTGGATGGGGTATTATGTTACAATACACTTTCCTGGGGCCGTGGATGGGGTATTATGTTACAATACACTTTCCTGGGGCAGTGGATGGGGTATTATGTTACAATACACTTTACTGAGGCAGTGGATGGGATATTAATTACAATACACTTTCCTGGGGCAGTGGATGGGGTATTATGTTACAATACACTTTCCTGGTGCAGTGGATGGGGTATTATGTTACAATACACTTTCCTGAGGCAGTGGATGGGGTATTATGTTACAATACACTTTTCTGAGGCAGTGGATGGGGTATTATGTTACAATACACTTTCCTGTGGCAGTGGATGGGGTATTATGTTACACTACACTTTCCTGAGGCAGTGGATGGGTTATAATGTAGGGCTCGTAAACCGAATGTCAGGATATCAAGCTGAGCTTTTTATTCTTCTTTTTTCATGGTGAAACTATTTCTGAGTGTTTTATTAAAATACTTCATGAATAATGTCAAATTGATTAAACTTTAAATAAATCGACTATATTGTTTTATTATATTTTTCAAATTATTTAATGTATATTAGCACTAAAAGTAACAACATGACCCATTCACATTGACTCTAAGTTCAAGTTGTATCTATATACATGTACATATATTATTATTATTATTATACCGGATTTATATAGCGCCCTTTTCATACAAGAGTGCACGTTCAAAGGCGCTTTACATAAGAACATTTGACGTATCGCAGATAAAAATAATGGTTAACTTTATAGTGCAAAATTTATAAATGATAACTTGTACACACATAATTTTACGCACGAATAATGCACATAATTTACCAATTAATTTTGAAATATTTCGAATATTTTTATATTATTAAATATTTTTAATAAAAAAAGGCGACGTCTCGACGTAGACAGCAACTAGTATGTGAATGTGTGCAGTTACCTTTATGCTGTCGTTTAGTAACTTGTATGCATGTGTGCAGTATTTATTGTTGATTTGTTGTCAATGTTGTTGTTGAATGCAGATACATGTATTTGTCTTTAAAAAAAATATGTTATCGTGCAGTAAAGATCGCAGATAACGCATCCGTGTGTGGACGCTATCAACATAAATTAAGGAATGCAGTTCATTCACCGCAGAGTCACACCGGGATGCTGTGACGAGTTTCATTTTCCTGCCTCCCAGTCATCGATGCGATCAAGTTATTTAAACACTAAACAACAACAACAACCATTTAATAACATTCTATGTAATCGATCAGCTTCACAAACGAGTTATGAAAATGCGCATTTGATTTGACAACTCTGCATCTGTAAATCACATACGATTTTGCAGTGTGGGGGGGGGGGCAGAGTGCAGTTCCCTCCACCTGATCACAAAGCTTATCGAAAGTGCATGCCTGGGGAAAACCATATTTTGAAAATAACTTATGCCTCTAACATGAGAAATGAGAATTATTCATCAGAGACCAATACAAGTATTACTATCACGCGTAATCCGCCTCTTCCGGGAAAAACATATATATGCCTTCTCTGTGAAAACCGGGCTCAATGCTTGTGCATTTATTTTCGTCCAAGAATACACTGTTGAGTCCGCACAGGCTAATGTTGAAGAACACTTTCCGCTTTAATGGAATATTTCATTTAAAGAAGGTCTCTTCTTAACGAAAATCCAGTCTGTGCGGAAAGTGTGGTCCTTGATTAGCCTGTGCGGATTCAACAGGCTAATATGGGACGACACTTCGCACACATGCATTAAACCCGGTTTTCCCAGAGCGCGGCTCAATTATAATAAGAGAAACTCCCTTTCCATAATTGTCTGGCTCTTCCAGCATTGTATAGAAACTCCCATTCCATCGATTTGTAAACAAATTATGAGCGATGCTTCTTCAAGTGACAAATGGTCTGCAAAATGGCACACAGT
The DNA here is from genome assembly GCA_007657795.1 of Dreissena rostriformis. Classification (NCBI taxonomy): domain Eukaryota; kingdom Metazoa; phylum Mollusca; class Bivalvia; order Myida; family Dreissenidae; genus Dreissena; species Dreissena rostriformis. Next base: position 205,991 of record VMBQ01001063.1, on the reverse strand, counting down.
GCATTCGACATGAAAACATATAACTTTGCTAAATTCGATAATTAATATATTCTGTTAAAATTATTTATGCGGTATGCATTGAAATACTGTCAAAATCAAAGATCTATCAATAAACTATGTTTATTGATAATTTTTGGTCAAAACGTCAAAATGTTATTAACTAAACTCCAGCAGTCAGAGGCCAGAAACATTCAAACTTCCAATTGTGAAAAGTTAACGAAATCAATTCACAATAACCATGATAACATCAGTAAGATGACTATCAGATTTAACTGCGGTCTTCTAAATTTGATAATTCGCTACATAAATGAGCCCGCGGACTGTAGGCTGTCCGTATATGTATGTTTATCTTTTTTTTTCAAACGTGCAAAATTCAATTTAACTTTGACCTAAGGTGTTGAAGGTTTTTTTGCATGACACGGTGTCTACATTAGCGGACAATTCGTGGTAAGTTATTTGACAATTCCATGATAAATGATGAAATTGCAGTCCGAACAGCATGTATGCTCATGTTCGACCTTGACCTTGACCTCTTATAGTGACCTCGACCTTTGGTCTTGTGACAACGGTGTAACTGTTGCGACGACGTCTCCGTAAAGATAATTTGTTTTACGTTATTTTTATTAAATGCTAGATAAGTGATGAATTCACCGTTCATACAAGAATGCGGTATGTACAGACGGGGATGGGCATTGCTACATTTCGCCTACTTTTGGGGAAATAAAATGTATTGATCTTTGAGCCTGTATCCCTTTAAAGCTTTTCAGCAGGGGAAGCAATTGGGATTTTAAAAAAATCCGCAAAATCAGTTGCGTAGCTCCCCTTTGTTAGAAAATAGACATGTAAACCAACCGGTGTCGAAGTCATTTCATCGTCGTTTACACACGGTAATGATAGTTAATCAGGTGCATTAAGTGCAGGAAAAGAGGTATGACACCAATGTGCCACTTTACAAAACATACAAATTAGCTGAAAACAACTCAAAGAATCAGGCAGTTGCAAATGCGTACAGGAATTTCAACTAGATAAAGATAAAAAATTCCATAGGCGCTTGGTTGTTCAACAATTAAAAAATCCTAGTTCTGGCTACCATTACCTAAAATGTCGCTCTCTATGTTGTCTGACTTAAATAAACAGGTCAAGTCAGTACTATAAAACCTGATTGCTGTTCCTTAATCGAAAAATAAATGCACACTTTGTGGAGAAGACATGGTTTACATGCATTTCTCTGGTTGAACAACACAGCGCCTATGGTTAATTCTTGATCCTATATGGTTAGATATTAACTTAATATGATTATAGGTGCTACCTAATTTACGGNTGCAGTAATTGAATGGCTATGCCCGATATGCGGGTTGGACAATTTAATACAAAAACAGCAGTTTATAAAGATTAAAAATAATAGAGAATAAGTACACACGAGGGTGATGTAGGACCTACCGTCATTTAAGTGGGATGGGATATTCAACTTTCTGAAATGGGAACGTGTTATACTTGTAATTTAAATAATACTCTTCCACAAGTGATAAACATCTAATTTAACCAGCGTAGCAGAACAAAAAAGTCCAGAGGTCTATATATAAACCAATGTGGATGGGATTATACATTTCGTTAATGTATAGTATGGTGAAGCACATTTTTGCATAAGATATGTTTGCATGATTTATATATTTGGATCGTATATATTTCGCGCTCATATTGCATAATTTGCATTTAATAGTGTATTTTCAACATAAACAGGTGTTTGTGGTGGATTAGCTGGAACAGTGTTTTCGTTCCTCCAAGGGTCAACTGAGTAGCGCGGCACTTTGGGATTTTTTGCTTGTATGTATATATTGTTGTATGTGTTGAAATGTGCAGTTCAATGAATACGACGTCAGCTTTACTACCGATAGGTCAGGTGTTATCTGACCGACTTTGTACTATTAACTCAAAATATAAGTATACCATAAGAGAACATGTGTATTTGTATCGTTGCAACTATATCTCTTCCGATTTTATACAGCAGAAAAAATGAACGCGAATGAAAATCGGTAATTTAATAAATTTAGGTAATGTAAACTTACTGCAGTTGTTTCACGTAAACCAAAATTTGCAGCATAAATTGCGTTGATTAAGTATATTGTATTTTGACTTTCAATGTGGTTCAAGTTAATGTGACCATTTCCAATTGTGTCATGTTAAATATTGACTATTGCTAATGAACTAGAGGCTATTTTATTCTTTATGATGTTACTCTGCGCTTTGAATATATAAACTGCTGTTGTTCCTACATTAGATATAGTTTGTTTTGGAGGAAAGTGTGACATATGTTTGCCAAGTGTTCACTTGGTAAATTTAGTCAACATGTAACACTTAAATGTAAACTAGTATCAACAAAACAAAGTCAGCATGATTTCTTATATTATACCGCGTAGTCAAAGAATACAGGTGTACCGTTGGCAGCGGACGCTATATACTACTATTTCTTGGGGCGATACAATTACGTTTTTGTAATAATTCTAAACTTAATAATAATTATATCTGCCTTATTAAAGATTTATTTAACGAAGAAGCTTACTTATGTTTGCATGGTATAAATACGTATGTAATACATAAAATTGCTTCGTCATGAGATACACGACGTTGATATGAAATGAGTAATATTTAATGAGAGGTCTTGATATGTTGTAAACGAGCAAGAATTCGTATCACTTATTCCATTTCGTCTTTCTCATATTGCTATTCAAGTCACACAAACAATAAGAATGCATTGTATTATGGAAATATAAATTGATTAATACATATTCTATTTTCTTAATATTGAATTGCATTACCAATGCCATGATGGTAGCCTTTAAATAGGTTTAAATCCAGATTTTACCCATTGACCATTAAATGGAGTGATCCTATTTGTAATCATGTGCTATATGTAGTACTGTTGTGAACAGTTTGGCCTACATTGTATAAACAATCGATAGCTTTCATAACAACAAGTACATAATTGAAGGAGATAATATGTTAGCTTACTGTTCCATTTTTGTACCTAAATATTCAACACTCTTTATTTGAAACTATTAGCAGAATATACTATTGGGCGAAGTCTGTTTCGTTGGTGATTAATTTTACTTCAAAGTTTTAATGTAATGTTTTTTTATTTATAATTATTCTTGCCATGTTGGCACGTTTCGATCCATGTGCTATATAATGATGTGTACATATTTTCTAAATTAAAATCCGTACAGTGTATCATGCTACTATGAAGTGAACGAGAAATAATTGTTCAATTTATTCCAAAATCCGTGTTGTCGCAAAATCAAAATATCAACAAACAAGTGTTGAATTAAGAAAATATTTATTTAACTAGGCAAACAAAATACTCAACATATTTGCTAATTACATAACGGTATTCATACCACCTCGCTATTTGTTTTATATCGTTGGTGAATCAATTAGTTGTCAGATTGAGATTGATGACAGTTAGCGATAATTAATTGTGAATAAAGATTCAGTATGCGTTTCGAAAAACATGTTATTTCTGATTTACACTAGTCGACACAATTTATGTCTGCATGGACACTTATTTTGGTTTAAACAGTCTGTTTACCTCAGAAATATTATAAAACAAGTTGATTGATGATGAAAGGAAGACGATGTTAATTAATAATAAAAATGCATACAAGTATTCGAGAGCCGAATGAAGCGGTTTATTCACTACATGCTGGAAACTGTTATATATGAATTTAATCGAATATTTTATATTTTATTAGAACGATGTATTCGATAAACGAGATTTATGTTGCTTTATGCGTTACGGTTAATTTATTTTGTTGAGTTTGTTATACCGGATTAAAGAAAATGTAATTGATGTATAATACACATTAGTTACACTTATATCAATGCATTTGATGTTTTGGTATACACTATGCAGATACAGTGAATCTTGGGTAGACTCACTTACAAACCATCAAACAAAGCAACAATGCTACGTCACTGTATCAGGTTAGTTATTTAAGTGATGGAATTTTTGCATATTTATTTAACAGATCACAACATTTTTATTCAAACCTCATCAAAAACATGTATACGTATGGATGAGAAAAATTTGCAACAAAAAGTGTCGACTCAATTAATAGTAAAACATTGGTCAACAGTCTAAAGTATTATTTCAATCCGCTTTCGTCAGAGCGACGTCCTAAGGCAGAGTGTATTTTTTTGCCATTGCCTTAATCCCATCTGCGATCCCAATTATGGCCAGAACCGCCGTAGTGTTGTACTTGGGAACCGTAATGTCCGCCATGCCCTCCATGTCCGCCATGTCCGCCATTGTAACTATTAGAACCATCACTATAAAGATCAGGATATCTGTCTCCATCAGGGAAACCCCGATAGCTGTCTGGAAAACCCCCTTTGCAAATATAAAAAGACATATTTGTTTTAATTCATAAAACAAATTAAACAATTAACCGTTCCGATTGCATGCTTTAAAGTTCGTATAAGACATATTTTAAAAACATACATATACATCATGTTTTATAAGAATAAGAACAGTAATACAATTTTGTTAAATAAGACCATTATATATATATATACAATGTTTACATATGGTTTGCCCATGTCAAAATATATACTAAATAAAACGTTTCCAATTGAATGTACAAACGCAAACATGAGCATACGTTATTTACCTTGGGGATACTGGGGATACCCTCGGAAGGGAAAGGAGGCGGCCATAGCAATCAAAACAAAGAGTGTCATAAGTACTGCGAGCTTCATCTTGATATCTGTAAGCAACACAATTAAACATTTTGACAATGGTACTTATGCCAGTATGATCTCCTAACGACAAAAGGTAAAGCTGTTCAATGCATGAATGTGCTACACATACGAACAGTGTTAGTAAAGACCCATGTTAACTGCATTTTGTTTAACTAGTAGTCATAATATTATTTTAAATAAAATAATATTAACAGTTTGATAAAAAAGCAGCAACTTCTATGTTATAATGACTTTGCCTCAGTCGCAAGATGGGTAGTTTACCAAACTAAACACGTCTTAAACATTTTACACTGTTTAATATATAAATACTATAAAAGTGAAGCCTTTTAAGATGTATGTATTATGTATGAAATTTAAGGACATTATTAATATAGTAAAACTATAATTTAAAGTAAAAACTATTTTATTAAGCAACCAATAAGAGTAATTAAAAAAAGCTTACCTGAGCTTCGATCGTATTCTGAATATCGATATTCACTGATTTGATGTAACTTTATATAAGCTGAGGAAATTATACAGAAATCGTCAGAATCCAATCAACATTCGACTTTTTGATTTATGTATCAAAAATGTCAAACACGACAGAGTCTGCATGCCTCAAATTTACATATAATAATTGTGTTATTCAGATTGTTCAGATCCATCATGGTCAGTATGTGACATACCGAAACCTATAACCTTTAACGTCAGTGTAGGTTGCGTAAACCAAATGGTGACGCGAATATGATAAAAACACATGAAACGAATCATATTTAAGAGGAATACGTATTTATAGTTATTGCGGCAAGATCATATTTATTATGATCAAGGAAATATCACTTACTTTTACACGAAATGTTAACATTAAAAAATCCATGATTAATGTCAACAACAGCTGTAATTTGTGTCATATAAGATGCCAGTTTGCAAGGCATGACAACTTCTGTTATTTTTCGTCTCAGTTGCTGTTAAAACGTAATATAT